>VDFB02010196.1:0-176179 GCA_007258455.2 Sequoia sempervirens
ATTATTAAGTAAATAATTAATTAGAAAATACCTTTTACGCTAACAACTCCTTGAGAAAAATGTATGGTTGTTATCTGTCTATTTGTTTGCTTACGTTCAATTGATGTATCTATGTTACAAATATGTATATCTAGATTTCATACCATGGAGGCCAAGAGTCATAATGGAAGTGGGACAATTCCTATGTCTCCTCATCTTTTGATAGTTGTGTTGTTGAATAATTTTCTAATAGGTGCCCAATGTGTTGACAGATTGTTGGGCTTCAAGACCCTCAACCCTTGCCTTCCTTGCTTGTGTTCATGTAGTGCACGCTTACTGACAACTTAATCTTTTGGTGTAGTGGTGGTCATATGTGACCCAATAAATGGTGACCCTATTGAGGAGGGGTTTAACTCTTGGCCTCAACATGTTAGTTCTCCCTTCACAACCCATATGTGTGCATGCAATATGGCCTTTTAGGTCCAAGTTGTGCACCTATATAGTGTCACTCAAATCAAGGGACTAATTGTCAAGGCTCAAGACCCTCAACCCCTACCTTCAGGCTAGTCCCAAGATCTAGGTTGTGTTGATGCAAGGAACACTCACTTACAACTTAAGTTTTCATTAGAGCTGGTCCCAAGATCTAGCTTGTGTTCATTCAATGCACTCACTTACACCTTAAGCTTTTGGTGTAGTGGTGGTCCAATGTGACCCAAAAAATGGTGACTCTATTGGGAGGGGTTCGATTCTTACCCTCAACTCATTAGTTCTCCTCTCACAATCCATCCATGTGCATGCAATATGGCCTCTCAAGTTTGAGTCATTCCTATATCAGGCTGCTTGAAGCAAGAAGGTTAATTGTTGGGGCTCAATACCCTCAACCACTACCTTTGAACCAATCCCAAAACTTAGGTTATGATCATGTGGTGCACACTCAAACAATTTAAGCTTTTGGTGTAGTATGTAAACCAATATGATGACCTAGCATAACACAAGCCTCAAGGGTGTCACTTGAACTATCACATCAACTACATTGTTTAATGTCAATAGTGGTATGCTCAAAACAACACAACAAGAAACAATGTGAATTAGGCTTTGCAATGTCTTCTTTGGCATGATGGTTGTCTCCCACTTTTTATTTTTTTTGAACTCTTCCTCAATGATGTCTTGACTTTAACTAGCTTTAATCTACACTAAATAGGTAGACACAATGCTACTCCAACTGAAATGAAACTATCTTGCATAGAGTTCATGGAAGGCTTTATGAAATTGAATTAATCTCACATAGGCTTAGATATGCATCTTGTTTGGTCTTCCTCCCAAAGCGTATGGGCTTTCCACCACTTCTTGACAAGTGAATAAGCTTTTAGGATTGCAATCTTAATCTTTTCTTCATCAAAAAAGTCATTCATGACTAATTGATTTAACTAATTATCTACAAAATCAACATTAATCTCACCCTCAAACACAAGAATGTCTAGGTTTACTAGAAACCTAGGGGGCATTCCATCACCAAAAGCTTTACCTCTTATTAACCTTGCAAACAAAATTTTCCTTGCCTTTTACAAAAAGTTCTCAAGCTATGGCATGTAGATTTCCCCCTCCAAATCCCCATAATTTTTTTTGTCTTAACATTCATTTGCTTAACCTTAAGGTCACATACAAAAGAGATAATACAAATTTAATGAAAGCTAATTTGCAATAGGGAGAAAATCTCACCAAAATCCATTCCCTCAACCTAAGAATAACCCTTTGCCACCAATCATACCTTCAAAATTTATCTTCTTCTTGAAAACCTATTTGCATCCAACAAATTTCCTTCCTTAAGGTAATTGAACCAACTCACAAGTCCCATTCTTTTGCAAGGAAATCATCTCCTCATCCATGGCCTCCTTCTAGGACTTACTATCATTTGATTCTACTACCTCCTTCATAGTTCTAGGCTCATCATCATGGTAGACAATGCAAAAATACAACAAAAGTCAAATAGGCTATACCTTTTGGTCCTCATATTTATCAAGGGTACCTACCCATGAGTGAAGTAACAAGTTCTTCCTTTGAATCATCATCAAAATCACCTCCCAATATTGGTCCTTTTGAAACTTCTTGATCTTGATGAGATGTGGTTTCCATGAACTTTAGCTCAAACTACACCTCATTTTCCTCTTCATCCCTTGATTACTCTAACTATAGAGAAGACTTGATATTTTTGAATATCACATTTCAGTTGTATATCATCTTTCCTAATTCAATTAAAAGGCTTGTATCCTTTCAAAACTTCATTGTAGCCTATAAAGATGCATTTATTCACTTTGAAGTCCAACTTGTAGACCTTTTCTGCTTCAAAACATGCATATATGCAAATTTGCAATCGCACACCGTAAAATTTCAAAAAGAGGAATTTTTGCGCACCCTAACCTCCTCAAGGGATTTATCAAGAGTGATGATGTAGGAGATAAATTGATTAGATGACAAGAAATATTTATTGCTTCTACCCAAAACATTTTCTCTAACTCAACACCATCGAGCATACTGCTAGTTGTTTCCATTAATGTCTTATTCATCCTCTCTACAACTCTGTCTTGCTAAGGGGTGCATGGGGTCATCTTTTATCTTGGGATCCCATTAGACTTACAAAATTTCTTGAAATTTGCAAAACATAACTCTCCACCATTGTTCATCCTTGATACTTTTATTTTCTTCTCTCTTTGGTCTTTGTACTTGTTGAAGACTTCAAATTCTCATCTAAGAAAGAATGCTAATTATTTTCTACAAAAAATATCAATAAAAAATATATAATACAAGGATTTTTCTAAAGATGAAACAAAAACAAGTTCAAACACATCATGATGAAGCAAATGTAAAATCCCATCTAATCTAGTAGTGTCCAAATAAAACTTAACCTCAAAATTACTACATTCAATTAAAGTGCTAGCATCAAGTCTAAATAGAGTTCCACAAAAAATACCTTTGCCAACACCATGTTTCCTCTAACCATTTTCTACCCTTCCTTCCAAAAAGAACATGCACACCCAAATCATTCATTTTACTTACAAAACTCAAGTTCCTTAGCAAACTAGGGTCATGCAACACACCATAGAAAAAATGTCCTCCCATCTTTGTACACTAACATGATCTCCTAGTGGTCAATTATCTTGTGCGACATGTTGTCACACAAGAAGACTTCTCCATTGTAACTCTTATATACCAAAGACCACTCCTTGTAGAATGTCGTTTGGGATGAAGCACTAGAATAAATCAACCATACATCATCACATGCATGCATAAAAAAAGATTCCAAGAACACATCTCTAAATTTTTCACTAGAGTTGCCATGCCCATAAATTTTCACTACTCAAACACAACACAAACCCCAATTTTTTTGTACAAAACACATTTAAGGTATCACCTTTATGTGATTTGTGACATCATGTTTATGATGCCATCATGAACATTCTGCACACTGTGCGAGGAAGTAATGACCCCAACAAATTTAGGAAAACACTATCATATTTCTAATTACAAGGAAAACTATTGACCTAGGTGTCTCAACATGACTATTTAATGAAAGTACATTTATGTACAAATTCCCTCATTACGACAAGACACAAATAAAAGTTTAAGAAATATATTACTTTCTTGTTTAAGTTGTTCCACAAAAGATATAATTAAATTTTTCTCAACCATTATTATCCCTTACAATGATTCCTTTGTTACTTCAATAATTACATTAAACACAATGAGAATAGCTATAGCTATCTCATCCTAATGATTTCTTGAGTTATAGATAAAATTAATTTGCCAACCCACAAGATATTTAGCTTATGAATCTCAGTTTAATTCAACATAAGTATGACATTAGCAGTTACATCCAAGTTATCTATAAACTTCATAAGTGTATTGGTGCATTTAATTTTTTATAAATTTCCTATTAACCATTTTTTTGAAGCTACTAGTTATAATATTCAAATTTTATAAGTTAAATTTTACTAAATGAAACATACTAGCCTAAGGCTCTATCAACAAGGTTAATGATATAAAGATGAATGTTATTTAACGATTCAATTGGCAATGTGAATAAATCAATTTTAATTTGATGCAAATTTAATCTACAATTATTCATTCTTCAAAACCAAATTTAACAACAAATAGTTAATTTATCAAGTTCAAATATAAATTTTCTCTCTAATTAAATTTGTAACTGAAACATTAAACACTAACTAATTTACTTCATGATTTTTCTATGCCATATGATTTTATTCCTCAAAATAAAACTGGATTCCTAATATAACAAATATAAGAAAAACAATTATAATTTATTAATAACTATCGAAGAACTAAATTACTAACTACAACTAATCCATAACTAAAAAATAACTTATTTAAATATGCATACCTTCTTCTATTTGCTTTTGAAATGCAAATCAACATATTAATTGGTTTCAAGTTTCTCTTTTTTTTCTCCAATTTCTCTCTTCAAAGTTAGTTTTCAATTTTACTAGATTGTAAGTTCCATTTCTATATCAAGTAGTCCTTCATTTTTATTCCGTTGTTGCAGGTTACATAATGAAGAGATCTCACATGTGATTTCAGATTATGATAGATGAAAATGACAAATAAAATTAATACATTTTCTCTATTCAAAACATAGATTATAGTATGTATATACACACACCATGTTAGATAGAAAAATATTTAAAATCCTCTATGATTTTTTTCTTTTTACATATCAAAATTTTATTCGACGTTATTTCTTTTATCTGAATCCACATATTGGTATAGATATGTACTTTTAAAATAATAAATAAAAAAATCAATCTTTATTAAGAGGGGTGGCCCTTAAGGGACCCATGGACCCCATGGGTCACAACTCTTATGAGCCACGACCCATGGGAGCCCATGGCTCCCTTAGGGGCTATGTATAATTATAATTATTTTTATTCATTTACTGATTTTGTAAACTATAAATTTATAATATATTTATTAATATAAAATGTTTAGTTTATATTATATTTATTTAATTTAATATAAACTTACAATATTTATGCAACAAAAAGTGAAAATAAAACACATCCTTGTAAATATAATTAAAATATACCACTTATATAAATTTTCATGACTAGATGATCAAATGATTTGCACTATTCTTGATGATAGAAAGTAGATCATTAGTCAATATGATCTATGGATTATTGTCACCAAGTTTACGTTTTAATTTCACAAAAAAAGATTGAAAATGGAAGGCACAATGTTTTAAAAGGCTATAATCCATTGGGAACATGTAAACCAATTTTTTATAATAAATTTTAAACCCCAAATTGATATGAAAATTTTACAATAAAGTTGTAGTTAAATCATCAAAAAACATATATTACTAGGTTGTAACAAATATAACCATTATTTAATATGATTTATTTCATATCAATATAATAACTTGTTAAGATCTTGTCATCGTATGAAATATCAATGCATACAAACATGGTTGTAGATGCACATTTGAGTCTTTTTTTCTTTGGTTATAAGACATAAATTTAAGGAACACGAACTAATAATGGTTATGTAACTACATCAGGTGCTAATAGTGTGTGATGTGGTAAATTTTATAATAGAAGAATTATTATCATTATGTGTTTCCCAATACACAATTCAATACTCTTCCAATGTTAAATAATTTTTCAAAAATAGAACCTTTTCACTTAGGAAGTTAGTTTTGTTTAATTAATCTCTATGCAAAAAGTGGGATAGTAAATTAATAATCACATTTCTTCCTTTAAAGTTTCAACCCATTAACAAGTATAGTATTATCTATTTACAAAGCAAATCCTATACATATAGCATCCTTGTAGCTTTCTTGGATTTCCAAATAATTCTATAACCAAAATATGTATTTCTTGAAAGCCACAATTAAGGTGTTTCCCAACATAGCCTTCCATCTTAGCCCAAAGACTTGAAAAGAGAAGACAACAAGAAATACATGTGCCGATGGGCTCTCCACCCAACTGTTACACCCTATGTGTTATTACCTATTTATTATTACCTAGTTTAGTAAATTGCTTTGGTATATGTGAATGTATTTTTATGAGTTTGATGGAAATATGATGAATTAATGTTTAATTCAATTAAATGCTTTATGATTCAGTATATTAAATATATATTATGAATATGACATGTATGTGATGTATATGAATGAATTTATTCAACTAACTACTGTTATGGTGAACTAAGCTGAATGCAGGATGTTCAAACTTTCGTAAGAGAGGGAAGTATCACTCAAGAGAAGAACTTGGTCTGGTAACCTTTAATTCAGCCTTACCGAGCATTCACACACTCACACCCTAGTTGGTCTTAGTTAAGTCAAGTCAGTTCGGGTAATGGGTAAGTGATCTTTAGTTTTGGTTGTGAATGTTTATATTTGTTTGTGATCTTGTTTTATGAATGTTTGGAATGAGGAATGTAATGAAGTCTTGGAGGTTGAGTTGAAGTCCACCTTTATTGTATTTACTGTTATATCGATGGAATATATGCATTAAATAATATGTATGTATATATGTATGTGTCTATGGTAAAATATACATGAGGTGAATACACATGAGTATACAGTAGGTGAACATGCCTACACATGCTCATGGGTGGGATTACCCTTATGCATGGGAATATCGATTGGACTAAGGTGACACACACACACATATATACATTCACATTCCATGTATATATGTCTCAATCGAGTTATAGAGTGTTTATAAGATATTGAAATACAATTATCAGCATATGTATATATATAGTATATATATAGATGTGTATATATGTGGAAGTAGTATAGTGACATATATTAATATATATTTATATATGGTGTATATATATATACATAATGTTGATAACACATATTTATATATGTTTGATAATCAATAGTAATGTATTTGTTAAACCTTGTGAAATATATATACATATATATAATATATGATTAAAATTCATTAGTGATAATCATAAAAGTACAATATATATAACACTATTGTTATTGCTAATATTTGTGAAGCGCTTAAGAGAATAAAGACACATATGATAATATGGCGCAACCTTTAAAGCATTATGACCAACACATAAAGTAGTGTTAAGACAGAGTTAAACAAGTTTAAAGGAACGTATGAGTTTGCAAATTGTTGTGCATATGTTTCAAAGAGAAGCTAATACAATTTAAAGCATAAAAGAATAAGTCTACCTGCGCTATAAACAAGGGGCACCAACTTATGAATGTGGCACCATTTTGGAAGTGATTGGGATGCAAAATAAATTTTCAAAATGTGTATGAGTTTGGAAATAGCCTTAAGACTCAGTCAAGAGTAAACTTGGTAGAATTGTGTGAAGGAATTCAAATTAGGAAACTTGTTTTGAGCTTGTTGTCCCTTATAACAAGTCAACTCAGTCATTTAAATGGTGAGGATTGTTATGTGTTGCAAGACTGTGAGTTAGCTTGATGAGTCATTGCATGAGGTTAGAAAGGTGGCAGAAATATTAACTTGTTTGTAGTCTTTGGTTGCTCACAATTTAGTATAAATCGAGGTGTTCATTCTACCAATTGCTACACTTATCATTTTGTTTTTCTTGTGTTATTTTGCTGCAATTTTTGTGCTAAGTGAGTTGAGAGTTTGTTAGTAGAGATTTGCTTGTTGTTTTACATTGGTTTTGTTGAGAGATTTAGAGAGAAGCTAGTAGAGGAATTTAGGTTGTTCGTAGTGGAATTTGCAAGCAATATTGAGCCATTAAGCTAGGAGGGAAGATTATTCAGTTGGAGCTTTAAACAAGCATGCTAATTTCTACTCCTTTGTTATTATGTTGGAAAGATTGTTTATTATGTTACCATGTTGGAAAGATTGTCTTTTACATGTTTTTTGATGCCTGCAAGTCTTTTGAAATTTCTTTGATTGTTTCTTGTATTGGGAAACCTTTCTTTTGGGTTTATACATATATAGATAATTATAGTATATTGGATTTTTATACAATTGTATACTATTTATACTATACATACTATGACTACACTCTAGGTGTGTAGCATAAGCTAGAGTTGTATAGTGATTCTTATAGCAATGTCAATTAGATATAAGTAAATGGGAAGGTTAGGATAATCCATGAGAAAGGGGATAATCTTAAAATAAAATACTAATGGCCAATACAAATTGAGCAATTAAATGTGGTGAAATAGATGACCTCACTCGAAGTTACTGGGTGATGAATCTTTGGCCAAAGTAGTGTAGGTAGCCATTGTCTACACTATCAGTTCACTGTGTGATCCAATTTACATTCCAAGTTGGGGTAATCATACATGAGGTAGTAGACATTATGGTAGCTCTAGATAAGTAGTTGAGTGTGTGATCAAGTGTATGTAGGACCATTTGTATTTCTAGTTCTTGTAAGCTTGTTGGAAGCAATGTCTATAATCATGTGTCCATCTATATGGAAATTGTAATGTGAAATGTTATCTTGAATATATTTATCTAAAGTTAAATCATACTTATATTATTGGAATGCTTCTTTGATTATGCAATGGAAAATTTTGGATAAAGTTATATTTCAAATGATGCATTTATTATTGAAAAGAAAAGATTTTTTTTATTGCTCATTACATTAGAAGCATAGACAATTTACATGTGGGTAAAAATTCATCAAATTACTAGGTAGAACAATGGGCATGTTACATGTGGTATCAGAGCTACCAGGTTTAACTCTGGAACCCATGTGCTCACTATTTTTCCAATCCAACATTATATGAGTCTAATGTTTGGAAATTCTTGTTCCAAGATGGTGCATCTCAAGATGACTGCAAGAAAATCAGTAATAAAAAATAAGCCCTACCTACAAGCCAAGAAGGAAAGAGAACCCCTTGTTTGAACCATTGATGGAACTAATTATGACAATGCCATTTGGATGAGTGATACTGAAACTTACAATCATGCACTTTCACAAATCATTCAAGAGAAGAGAAGGATGAAAGAGGTTGCCAACTTCAAATTATTACCTTTTGTCTCTCCAGCCAAGTCAGAGTCTTTGTCACTTTCCAAGGATATGCCTTATGAATGCAGTGTTAGTCCAGTCATGATTTTTAGGGATCCTCAATTTCTTACCTTAGTGGAAGTTATTGTAATAGACACATGTGGTGAATCAGAGGGTTATGTACCTCGAAACTATGTGTCTAAGGATAAATTAGAGGGTTATTATCCTTTCGATGATGTATATGAACAAAAATATGAGGGTTATACCCCATGAAGTTATATATTAGAAAGTGAATCAGATGGATATTCTCCCTTAGAATATCTAAATAGTCATTGTATGTAAACTCAAGGAAATTGAAAATCCTTTTTGATTATAGTAGAAATCTTGTTTTGGAAAAAATTACGAATGAGTTCTTTAAATAGAATTTCTTATGTGAATGATATATCTTTTGGAATATTGTTAGCATTGAGAAAACTTTCATATATCTAATTAAAATGAAACCTTCAGGTATAACTATTCTTGGAAAAATGGTGAGGACAAGAACTAACTTTGGAGAAAGTCAATAAGTAGGTCAAGGCACTGAGAACACCGAAGCTAAGTTGGACCACATTTTAGCTATCATGGATGAAACTAGAACAAGAATAGGAAACCTCAGACAAGAATTTAGGGGAATGGAAAGAGAGGAGCACAAAGTCCCAAATAATGAGGAATTTCCTAACAACGAGGAAGAAGGGGAGAATTCTTGTGATCACACTGAATCTAGTGATCAAGAGAGTGATAGGTCACAATCATATTCTAAGGGAACCAAAAGGAAGTGTTTGGAAAGTGAGTTTTCACGTGACATGAGGAAGATCACACCACCAAAATTTGAAGGTAGTACTACTATAGATGTAGTGGAAGCATGGATTATGGAGATGGAAAAGTATTTTGAAATCAGAAATTACTCTGAGGTCACTAAATTCATATGGGGAGCATTTCAATTGGCTGGTGAAGCATCCAACTGGTGGATGAGTAAGAAAATGGAGCTTGGGCTTAGTTCTTTAAGTTTCACATGGAGCTTTTTTGTGGTGATTTTTTGAAAGTGATGGTTGAACCAACTCTTCTATGACCAAAAGCTCATTGACTTCTAAAACCTAAGGCAAGGTGACTCCTTAGTGAATGAGTATTGGGAGAAGTTCACTCAACTCCTAAAGTACATACCTATGTACCAGAAGGATGATCAATTTCATATAAGGAAGTTTATCATGGGTCTAAATGTGCAAATAGGTGGTGAGGTAGATGTGTCAAGTCCAACTACCATGGACTTGGTGTACGAGAAGGAAATTGAGTAAGAACAAAGGCTTAAGTCTATCTCAAACTACTAGGAGAGAAAGAGAAAGAAGCTCGTTTGGATACAGAAAAATCAAGCTCCAAGGAAGCCTAGTGAAGGGAAAAGTTTTCAAAATCAAGGGGATAAGGTACCCCAAAATAATTGGAGTGAACCAAGGAGAGATCGAAGAGGAAACAACAATAATTTCAACAACAACAACAAAAGTAATGTTGGTGGAAATGAAAGTAATTCTGGAAGACCTGCAAAAAGGAAGGGACTAGTGAAGGTATTTTTTACATGTGGTGGGGAATACTATGCGAGTAATTGTCCAAGTAAACCATCTAGGACACAACCACATGGTAACTCTTTTCCAGCTCAAAGTTGCGTTTCAACAAAGGTTTCATGTTGTTGTGGATAATCAACAAGCAGAGTACCAAATTACTCCAATAGAAGTTTCATGTGCTTTTTTCTAGGAATTCCCATTTTCAATTTTAATAGATACTAGTGCAACAAAAAATCATTTCTCTAGGTAGCAAGTCAAATGTTTAGAAATTTGGCTACATGTGAAAAAGTGTTGGGTTGTAGAATACCAAGCCATGCAAGAGCTGATGTCAGAAGTCAATGTCTATTCAGTAAGGTTGAACTTTCAAGCTTCTCATAATGGAAGTAAATATGTACATAGCTCCTTAGGTTCTTATGATGTCATCTTAGGGATGAATTGGTTATGGAAACATAGGGCCAATGTAGATTTTCATGCTAAAACAGTTGAATGCTTAGATGATCTAGGTAAATGGGTGTCATTACAAGGAACACCTAGAGAGGCTAAGTTATGACAGATATCCAATGTTCAAATGCATAGGGACAAGAAGAAAGGATATCAAATCTTTGCAATAAAAATGGAGAAAATTGAGGAATGTAAGGAATTCATTTCTCAAGATGATATAGTATATTATGGACCTCAAGACTCCCAAGATGTCGAAGAAGGTGAAGTATTGGAATCTGGAAAAAAAATATATGGAGAAATAACCTATTTTATGAAATTTTGTGGATGTATTTCCAGAAGAAATACTTGGATTACCACTTAAGAGGATATTTGATTTCTCTGTTGACATAGTACAAGGGTCGGAACCTATATCAAAAGTACCTTATAAGATGACCAAAACTGAATTAATGGAGTTAAAGGCACAACTAGAAGAGTTGTTGTCTAAAGGATTAACAAGACCTAATGTGTCACCCTAGGGAGCGCCAATGATCTTTATAAAGAAGAAGGATGGTACACAACATTCATGTATTGATTATCATTTGCTTAATAAAGCAATGATAAAGAAAAAGTATCCATTACCATGTATCGATGATCTCTTTGATCAAATGCGAGGAGCGACAATATTTTCAAAGATTGATCTATGTTCTGATTATCACCAATTAGGAATCAAGGATGAAGATATTTTCAAAACTACTTTCAGGACTAGATATAAACATTACAAGTTCATAGTCCTACCATTTGGGATGATGAATGCACAAACAACATTCACAAACCTTATGAACAATATATTTAGAGATTGTTTGGATAAGTTTGTGTTGGTCTTCTTGGATGAATTCTTAATTTACTCCAAGAATGAAGAACATCTCAAGCATCTAGAGATTGTTCTCCAATGATTGAGAGAGCATAAGTTATATGGAAAACTCTTGAAGTGTACCTTCTTCCAAAAGAAAGTATATTATTTAGGTCACGTAATTCCAGCTAATGGGATTGTGGTAGATCCAACGAAGATGAAAGTGGTGTTAGAGTGGTTGGTGCCCAAGAATGTGCCAAAAGTTAGAAGTTTTATGGGTTTGGATGGATATTACCATAAGTTTGTCACAAACTTTTCAAGAATAGATTTTCCCATCACGTCATTGCAAAGGAAGGGAAATAAGTTTGAGTGGCCTAAGAAGTGTCAAGCAACATTTGACCAAATTAAGGAAAGGTTGACCACAACACAAATACTAAAACTACCAAATCCAAATGATAATTTTGTAGTTATTATGGATGCATCTAGAGAAAGATTGGGTGGAGTATTAATGCAGGAGGGGCAAGTCATAGCTTATGAATCAAGGAAGCTAAAGCCCTATGAAAAAAATTATGCTTCACATTATTTAGAGTTAGTAGTAGTTTTCCATGCATTACAAATGTGGAGACATTATTTTTTGGGAAAACTATTCGAACTAAAGACTGATCATCATGGTCTAAAGTATTTGCTTACTCAACCCAATCTGAATGCACGACAAAGGATATGGTTGGAGTTGATATCTAACTATGATTTCAACATTAGTTATATCAAGGGAAAAGAGAATTGGTTTTCGATGCCTTAAGTCATAGGAGGCATATCTCTATGATATCAATCCAATTTGACTTCAAGGATCAAGTGTTGCAAAAATCTACAGGTGACGAGTTCTAAGAGCAAGTTAAGCAAGCACTCATGGACAATCCGGAAGATCGAAGGTACACGGGTTATCAATTTGAACCTAATGGATTATTGAGATTTAAGGGAAGGATTTATGTACCTAACATTTGGGAATTAAGGAGCATGGTATGGAAATAATTTCACAATGCACCATATTCAGGACATCCTAGTGTAACTAAGATGTTAGCCAATGTAAAGCCATTATATTTTTGGAAGGGTATGAAAGGGGATGCAATGAGATTTGTAGCAAGTTGTTTAGAGTTCTGAAGGGTGAAGGAAGAGCATCATCATCCTGTAGGTCTTTTATATCCACATGATTTTAGAAAGTAAGTGGCAAGTTATTAGCATGGATTTTGTGCAAAGTCTCCCTATGTCAAGGAACAAGCACAATGCCATTCTGGTAGTGGTTGACAAGCTCAAAAAGGTAGCTCACTTCATACTAAGGAATCTGACTGATGGAGCCCCTATAATAGCACAAAATTTTATTCAAGAGATATTTAGATTGCATGGGATTCCTGAAAAGATCATTTCTAATAGTGATGCTAGAGTGACATCTAGGTTTTGGAAAACCTTGTTTACTTCACTAGGGACACAACTGAACATAATTTTTCTTATCATCTGGAAACAAATGGGAAAATTGATAGGGTAAACCAAGTATTAGAAGGCCTACTAATTATGTATTATATATATTAACAATACAAGTGGAGGATTACCTACCTTTGGTAGAGTGCACATAAAGCTGAGATACCCCTTGCCCTTGAAGAAGCCCATTCAGGCTCTGGGGGTGGAAATTTTTGTGTTAAATCCTTAGTGAATAATTTGATATACATAGGATATTATTGGAAAACAATAGAGAAATACTCCTTTGCCTTTGTCAAGAAATGTATTGAATGTCAGAAACACAACAATCTCATCTGAGCTCCTACACAATAACTTCACGCTTAAGCTTCTCTTTGGCCTTTTCAAACGTGGGGTTTGAATATCATTGGAAAGATATCCCCCTTCTTCTAAGAGACACACTTTCATTACAAAAACTACAAATTATTTCACAAAGTGGGTTGAAGCTACTCCACTTTGATCCACTAACACTAAAACAATTTGCAAATTTCTTCTAAATACTATAATTTCTCATTTTGGATTACGTTCTACCCTTGTTTCTAATAATGACACACCATTTAAGAACAAGGAGGTAAAAAAATTCTTGGCGAAATTCCATATTCAACATCGATTTTCTACTCCTTAATATCCTCATTCTAATGGCCAAGTTGTAGCATCAAACAAAATTATTGAACAAATTTTGCATAAGATAGTCAACAAACATGGTAAAGATTGACATACTCAATTAATCTATGCATTGTAGGACTATCAAATGAGTGTTTGTATAGCTATTGGTACCATTCCATACAACCTCATGTATGGTGCCGATGTTATTATGCCTCTAGAGTTGGAAATTCCATCTCTACGAGTTTCACTTAGAGGGGTTATTGATGATGACACTTATTGTGTCACACATCTAAATCAGCTTGAATTGCTCGATGAGCATCGATTAAAGGCCCTTCAGCATCTTCAAGCTTATCAAAAATATTTATCAAGGCATTACAATCAAAATATCCTTTCTCATACTTTCAACATTGGTGATCTCATTCTCTATGAGAACTAGAGAAATGTGAATGCACCACCCAACGAAAAGGGAAATTCAGTCCTAATTGGTTAGGTCCATACATAATCACCTATCTTTACGGTTCTCGTGCATATGGTCTTTCTGACATAAATGGAATACCACTGAAAGAACCTATCAATGATATGCACTTGTGTCGATACTATGCATAGAATTACTCTGTGTCACAAACACAACACTTAGTTCTTTCTAGAATCGAAGTATGTTATGTTATGACATTACCTCACTAACACATTCTTTGATCAGTGTGTTACTATTTATACATGTATGATTAATTTCTTTAAAATATGAATTAGAAGTATGTATATTTCAACTTCTATGTATTGTTAGTCAATAATCTCAATTTATCTTAATCATTAGATTAATTATTTCTTTATATATACATGCAATGTCTTTATTAATTAGTGTGATTCATTAGCATTGTAGATTTATTAAGTTGTATGTTTTATTTTCATAAACATCTATATCATCATATCATAATTAGATCATCATACTATTTGATTAAACACATATTTCACATGTGTTTAATTAAATCATGATAGCATCTAATCTAATCATACATTGATGTGCATCCATAACATACATAAAATTAAATGCATATACCAAAACACAAGTCATAGTCGAATCAAAATCTCGTATATATGTATATATTTCTCAATGTACATGTGTCATCATCACTACAACAAAATTTGATGTTTGTATATGTATATATGACTATATACATCCAAAAAATGATATATATCATGAATATCTACATCAAAAATGTCTACACAATGTATATGTATATCTCTATACACCCAGAGCATGGTTCCTCAAGCACTCTAGTCTTGGTGGGCCTAGAGATGCACATGGTGGCTGGTGGACTAACATGTGATATTGAGATCAAGAAACTGATCTCAAGATCGATGTATATAGTCCCCTCAACTCTTCTATCTTCTCTCTTTGGGTAGTGACCTTCTCCCACAAAGATTTCTCCTATTGTCTCATTGTCACTACATCATCCATGAGTTGTCTCACTCTGTGATGATCGAGATTTGTAGGGTTGCTAGTCCATGCAGCCTTGACCTCCCTCTTGAGCCTCTCAACCTTGCTCTGAAGGGTGTCACGTGCTTGCTCAACACTCTTTGCCCTTAGCATGATGAGGTCCGACTTAGAGAGGATGGTATGAAGCTTCGCCACCCTTTGATCTCACTGACCTGTCATCATTCCTAGCTCAACCTCCCTTCGCACTAGGTCCACTCAATTCTCCTCTTAAGCTATCCTAAGCCATGCCACTAGCTCAAATAGTCAAAAATTCCTACCGATCTTCTACTATGGCCGATAGGAATCTAGGACCAAACCTTGAGTCTAAACCGTTCGGACCATCTCTGCTAGCGCTTGAACAAAGAAGTCTAGCCACTCTCATGTGAAAACTACAAATACATAAAAGGAAATGGGTATCAGTACTACATCATCATAATAATAATATATAATCATTAATTTGAAAGTGTATCTAAATCATAAATCACAACATACTTGGGTCTTTGGATAACCTACCAGTCAGGATCCACAAGTGTGGCCTCACTCCTTGAGGCCCCTTGTGTCCCGATATGTGTAGTTGGAGGGGGTAGAATCTTGGGATGATTACTTATTGGAGGGAGCGTTGAGACGATTAGGACCGTTACTAGAGAAGCTATCCTCTGCCACCTCTCGGGTCTCTCCTTGACCTCCTCCTCCTTTGAGCCCTCCTCTCCCTCTGACCCGTGTGCACTTGGGTCTCCTTCAACGGTGCCCTCAAGGAAGATGAGAGTATTAACCAATGTCTCCCACCATCTCTTTAACTTGTTAGTCACTCCAACATCATCAATGTCCAATACAGGTGGCTCATCATCATCACTAATTCCATCCTCAATTTGTTCCACATCTCTAATGGTCGGGCAAGGGAGTTCTCCAGGTATGACTACACTCCTGTAGGACTTGATGTATCTCTATATAGTCTAGGAAACCACTTGTACTTGTCGGTACTATCTCATAGTCCATCTCTAGTAATATACAAAACTATGATATGGTTGTGATGACCTACCAGGAATCGATCACACACCATATGTGTTAGTTGTGTCTTGTTGGTGGGCCAATGGTCCATGCCTTAATAGGGCTACCACATGATGTCACTAATCCCCACTTGGTCCACGATCTATGTCCAAAATAATGTCTCAAAATCTCCACTATCGCACAAGTGGGTATGCGTACGCCCATGTAGATCACCTGTGATGCATTGGGGGAACCTGACTAGTCTTATACAAGTGATATGCTCAAAATCCCATATATGAAGGAATATGCAGGTGGTTAGACTATGAAACTCATAATGCACGTATTACCCAAGGTCATTATATAAGTGTGCCAGCATGCTTCAAACCTAGTAAAATATGGTGTGTATCTCCTCCATGTCTCTCTAATATATCAAACAAGGCCTACATGCAAGTGGAAGCCTCATCCATCTATGGACGCCTGAAGTGCCAATGTCATAACCATAATCCTCTGAACAAGTGGCACTACCAATCGTCCCTACTCCAACCACCACAAGTAGATGTGTCCATTAGTTTCTAACAACACAACTTGATAGATGCAGTGGAGTTGGCCATCTCACACGTCCTATGTGTTGCACCACTCATCTAGTGTGATCCTCTCCCCTCAAATGGGGAGGTACAAAATGTGGTAGATGTCGACCAATGTGATGGTCAGCTCTCTTATAGGGACATGGAATGACATGGTATCTACACCCCACCTCTCTATCAAGGCCATTAGCTTGGTCGGGTGGAACCTCATCTCTAACATCTTGTATATCCACCAGAGGCTGACTCAATGCAACAAGTTGTGGTATTGAGCTATGATGTCTCCTATGCAGGTACGTACGAGAGACAACATAAGCCTGCCAATATGCTCCCTTATCTTTGGTAAATCCTATAGAAAAACATAACTTTTTCCTATGCAAACATTCTACATCTACTCTATCTGCATCTATTGTAACCATGTCAAATATTCAATTTTTGACAAAAAAAAAAATTAACTTTTAGGACACCAACATGGCCTCCTAGACACCAATGCATTATTGGGACACTAGCGTGCCAGGAGGACGCCAGCTCAAAACTTTCCCTTGGATGATTACATGGGTCATTGGACACCAACATGTGGCCTAGGATGTCAACACATACTTGGGATGATTGTGTTGACCTAAAATTTTGTACTCAAATTAAATACATGAAATAAATGCAAAATATTTTTTTTGGCCTACCTCATCCAGGCACTCCATATCAATGTGCAAGTCCTTGATGTGGGATGGTCTCAACTCTCATTAGTGAGGCATTTTTTCTTAAGCTCTATATAACTTTGAATAAAAATCCTTGTCGTGAATAGTGCAAATGACCCTTCTAGGGCCCACCTAGTGAGTATATAGTTGAATTTTTGCCTATTTTTGTGGTGATCCAAATTCAACTACCTTCTTGTTTTTACCCTCCTAGTTGGGGGGAAAAACATGAGGGGGAATATATTCACCTCTTTATCAATTTTTTCTCTTCCAACTCACTAACGTCTTCTTAAGAATTCTTCTTGCTAAAGTAGATTCTTCTATTTTTTGAATTGATAAATTTTTGAGTTTTGCAACTAGATTTTCATGTTAAATATTGTAGATTCTCGTTGAGAACTGGGGGCATTATTCATGATGACCTCTATGGCCTCTACAATATCCTTTTTCAGGGTAATTAATGCACTTTTTGTACTTAATGTTTCACATCTTTCTAACTACTTTAGTGTAGTTGATCCCTCCAAGCGATAAACTCACTAAAGTGGGGGTAAAATTTAATGTCAAAAAAATTGCACCCTAGGTCAATTTCACACTTACACATGGCATTCAATGCATTTATGAAAAAATCCATAATTAGGATTTCATGATTCCGACTTCATGGATGACAAGCATGAAGCATTTGTAGTCTGTGGTTTGAATTTCAAAGAAAATTAGATAGACTACAACACAACACACAAACGTCCCACAAAAATTTAAGATTCAAATGGGAATATTCTATAGAGATCATTTATGATGCATGTCCCAATGCCCAAACACGACTGCAATGGCTATTCTCACCCAATCTATGAACAAAACTCATTATTCTTTCTCATTTTCATAGGTCTTTGATAACTTCTTGATCAATATTCTACTTGGAGCTCTCTACATCTGATTCTTAATGAAACTCTACCAAAATATTCTCACAATAGCAAGGACTCCTCTTGCACACGATCTCATCACATCTATCGTCTCAAGAGAAGGACCACAATTGTTGGTAATGCTCTCTTGCTTATGTCTTATCGATCCTATCTTATAACGTACTTATATTGATCTCATCTAGTATCTTTTATATTGTGATAGGGGTTCTCCTCCATTGTGGGGTTTGTTTCTACCACATGTCTACTTTATTTTTATTCCTTCCAATCTTGTATGGCTATCTATGAAGGTGGAAACACCAAAGCAGGGGTTTGATTAAGGAAAAACCCTAAACATACCCAACATTTTCCCTCATCCCCATGTGTGTAGATGTTGAATCGGTTGGAGTTATAACAGACCTCATTCTGGTAGGTTCTAGGTTATATCTGTATAGATGATAGTGTAGGCACACAGACATCATCATGGTGCATTGACACCCAAGGCCGAGGCTTTACCAATATACTATCACATTCTCTATGTTATGTGTTTTCTTTTCCTGTTATCTAAATATTTTTGTCATTTTGTACATGCAATTTATTTAATATTTTTTGTTATAGTTGTTATCAAACTTAGATTAGATTTTAGCTTTCAATCATTTCTATTTCTAGTTCACTTGAGCTATGTCAACTGAGGTAGTTGAGAGGTGAATTTTCTCCTTGATATCCCATCATCTTGAGGGTAGGAAATTCTTTCCTCTACAATGAAATCAAGAAACATAAAGTAAGTCTAGAAAATAGCATATGATAACTCCCACAAAATGTTTGATCATAAAATATATGACACATTAAACTAAAAAACTTGATACCATCAAGGACACATGGAGTGAAGAGGATCACAAAAAGGCAGGGTCTCACAAGAGCTCTTCAAATAAAATTCCTTCTTAGCCTTTTTTTCTTTACATTGCTTTTGAATATGGCTATTCTTTCTATAGCTTCATCATTTCACCTTCAACTTATCAAGAGAATTTGTCCTTGCCTTACACTTGGATCTCTTGTCTCCCTTCTTGTTTTTGCCCTTTTTTGTCAAATGACCTTTGATAACCAAGCATCCTTAATGGACTCTAAATTTTTTTGTCTCATTTCTTCTAACAACAAGGCACTTATAACCTCCTTGAGCTTCAACTCGGAAAGGAAAAGTTGTATCACCATGAAAAGGTTATCCCACAAATAAAACAACAAAAATAAGGCTATGCATTGATCCTCCTCATCCATCTTGACATTAGTAGAACCCAACTAATTAATAAAAATATCAAGAGAATTTTGATGCTTGGTCTAAAAATTATCAACAAACATATGCAAGGAGTTAGATATCAGATTTCCACGGTCCATATAATTAACACACGTAATTTTTGGATTCAACCGTGTAAGATTTATTTTTCAAAATAAATCTTACACAGTTGAATCTAGAAATTACATGCGTTAATATGCAAGGAATACAATTTCTTCCACACAAAAAAAAATTGTTCACCAAGGACATCATCTGATACAAAGCTTCAATATTATTCCATAACATCTTGGTTGTATCTTGTCTAGAGACATTCCAGAGCACCAGATCTGAAAGGCATAGACAAAGTGGTCCTATCCTTTCTATCTAAATTTTCCCATTCATCTTTCATCACAATAGAATTCTAATTAGCCAATGCAACCATTGGTCCCGATCTACCAGGAGATCCTCTATCTTGAACTTCCACAACTTTATTTTTGTCTAACTTTTCCCATTATTCATCTTTCATCACAACGAACTTCTAATTAGCCACTGTAATCCATTGATCTCGATCTACCAAGAGATCCTCTATCTTGAGCTTTCATAACTAAAATTTTTGACCACTGAACTTTTCAACCTCCATTCTTCTAGAAGTTCTTGCACTCTTTCTATACCTACAAACAAATTCACCTATGAAAAGCTCTCATTCAAACCAAGATTAATATAGAGCTAAATTTCTTCCCTCTCATAGATCTAACAAACAAACTTGCCTTGATACCAAATGTAAGGGAAAACATTGCAATATAATTGAGAAAATATTGCAATGTAGGTTACAAAAATAGAAAGAAAAAAAATCAGTAGAGTAACAAAGAAATACATATTACACAAGATATAGCACAAGATAACCCTTATAGAAAAAAATTAGGTAAAATTAACACAACTTTTTTTATTACATTATCAAGAACAAATAACAATAAAATAGAGGTAATCCTAAATTGAAATGATATTTTCAACCTTGTGCCAAGATAAATTTCATTAACATGTACCTATCAACCAAGAACTCATATTGAACTTCATCCCAAGAACCTAATTTATAGGATAAAGTATAGCTCAAAAACTCAAACTCAACGAAAACTTGGTGGACCTAAAATTTGACTCAAACTTGGGATCAAACATTAAAAAACATAAATTTGTGAAATGGTTTTATAAAACAAACATAAAACTAAATTTACAAAAGTCATAAATAGTTCTTCATTCATTTATAGATCAATAAAAAAGTTTAGTGAAAATCACGTGTCATATCATAAATTATAAATCCATATTAGTATTTTTACAAGTTTCATCAATGAAAAACATGAGTCCAAAACCTTTTTTTAACTTTTTTAAAACCAGAGTGGGTGTATGGGGGTAGTAACAAGGGCCAATACCCCTTGCAAGGATCTTGGGGTAAATCCCCTAGTGGGATTGAGGGTCAGTTCCTTGAGTACATTCACCTATCACAACATAAGGCAAGGTCAAGGGATAATATTAACCCTTTACATTTTTAAGATTTTTAACAAAATGATAGAGTTTTTCGTGCTCCACATAATGAAAATGGGAATGGTAATAGGTGTTCCTGAGTAAGGGAGGGAAGCTGCTACATATTGCAGCATACGACACTGTGTGTGCAATTCTAGAGTGTGAGACACAAAGGAGGGAAGGGTGAGTTGGCTGCCAAAATTAGGTCTACAACAGTTACTGTTGAGGCACATCAAGCAGATGAAGCTACTGAGGTTTGTGAAGAAGATAAGGTGAGCATACATGAAGGAAAAATTGGAGGCAAGTAATGATAGATGATGCCAATAGAGAGAGAATTAATTTTTTTTAAATGTTTACATGCTGAGGATATTAGTGATGAAAATATGCACCAATATTTATGATGCTTTTAAAATTTGCAGATCATTGTGGTGTGGAGTTTCCTCTCACAAATTGAATGTATTTATATCCAAAAATATGCTGGTAAGATAGACCATGAATGAAATTGTGAAGTACACCTGTGGTTAAGAAAAAATAAAGAAGTTGTTTAATGGTTGTTAGTGGGATGGAAGTAGAGGTCAGTAGGGTATAACTAGTGGGTTTGAAAGAAGGAATGAATTTCCCTAGTTTTTATTTTTGGTAACATTAAACAATTGTGGGCTATAAAAATATGCAAAGGTTCCACTACAATGGAATAAACTTTTGTATCTTATTTTTACACTCATGTTCCAGGACTGTGTAGCTCTGATATCAATGATATGCTCCCAAATCCAAATGTAGTAAAACAAGAAAGCAACACAAAAATGAATAAAATGCTAGGCAGTAGTTTTGAAATGTAGGAGAACTCTAACAAAGATGTATTTCCACAAAGCACACTACTACCGGTAATCCTTTCTTTTATTTAACCATTTCCTCTTCAATTTTGCCACAACAATCATGCTCAAGGTGACAACTTTGTTCTGATTGTAAAAGTATTTTCTTTCACCATGTGCTTGGTCAAAAAATGAATGCATTTTATTCATTCACTAGGTTCATAATTCCCTCCTTTAATAAATTAAGCATTTCCTTACCACCTTTACAATCATTTCTTGATTTTAGTCATCATGCTTAGAATTTGGTTGTGAAGCTCTTTGATACTTTTGTTGCTTAGGAACTTCTAGCTTCATGTTATGTATTACTGTATAAATTATTGTGGCGTGCATAGAGGAATGTAGGTGCAAATAAGGAATGAGCTAGAGAATAGATACAATAGCACATGTTTTAAAGCAATGTCAATTGTATGTCTTCTATTAGTATTTACAATTATTTTCTTCATATCAAAAAGTTGACGCCACTACAAGAAAAATCTCATGTTGTTTGTGGATGTAACATTATACATAGATGGATCTCCATTCTTCCAAATCTAAATCAATTAAGTCAATGCTTTTTATTTATGAAATATAATTCATTATTTTGACAAGAAAGATAATCTTCTAGTCTTTTAATGTTGATTGTATTCTTATTAAATGTGTTGCATATCATATGTAATCTAGACAAATACTCTCTTTTTTTCATTTAACTTTTTAGAAGGAAAATGATAATGAAAGGAAATAGATGACTAAACCAAAATGTGATTCAACAACATGGGTCAATGAGTTTGACTCGTAAAATTACACGGTTGAATCCTGATAGCAATATCACAATTTGACACACTATGGAAAATACCTCATTCTTAACATTATTCATGTTAAAATATATTAATCCATTATAATTATTCTATTAGTCAATCTCTCACATGATTTTTGGAGTTATGTGTGACTTATTTTATTTTTCCTAATTTTATATTAATATTATTATAAAATCAATTTAACTTGACTAGTACAAATTAAATATTTAGAAGAATAGATCATCATTCTAACAATTATAAACCATTACTTGACCTTTGATGATCACGTTTCTATTTCTAATGTAGAGCTTCTTTTTTATCTTAATATTTATTTTTATCTGGTATATAATTTTTAAATAACTCCTATATTCTAAATCATAACATAAATTTAATCCAAATTCTTATATAATTTTAATATATTTGATTTTTGTTGGGGCGGTGGGCCTAGCTCAATTGGCTAAAGCATCCTGTTGTAGGCAAGAGGTCACGAGGTCTAGTCTCCCCACCATCCCTGTGGTACCAGAGGGCATGTCGCACCAATGCCACCGGTCACGTGAAACTATATATATATATATATATATATGATTTTTATCATAGTTCATATAGTAAAAATTACTCACATATCAAAACTAATTTATATTATATTTAACATTAATTAATTATGGTAAAGTGACTTAAACATCCAATCTAATTCCTATGTTTAATACTTAAATTATCATAAAATTACTTTGTGGAATCTAATATATACTATATTTAACAATAATTATACATTAGAATATATTTTTGGTAAACATAGCTTTATTATTATATGTACTAAGTCAACTTTATAAATGGGAGACATCACCTTCATCTAAATTTTTTATAACATACATTTTATAATAATATAATTATATTTGTATTTATTTTATATTTGTAATGGTGAAATTTGTAATTCTTTTAAAGTGGTCTATTGTTTCTCATAATAAAGTTATTTTTGCAATTAAAGATAATTTCAACTATGTACTAAAGAATATAGACAATCTCAATAAAATTGCAAGACAATCTATATACTTTACAATAAGAAATGATTAGTTCATATTAAGATTATAATTATTTACTATCTATGTATACCAACAATATTAGGTTATAATACTTTTTAGAAGATATATTTATTCTCTATTATTTGCAATATTGTACGATCAAATATTGGAATATATAAAATGTGAACAATATTGTAAATAATTCTAATTTCCTTTTAATACGAAGGAAAAGAATGGAAGGTAGAGAGACCCTCTTTAGTATTTTGAACTCTAAGGTTTGGAAATCATTCCTTAGTTTTATTTGGAATGGTTGGAGGTGGCAAGGGTTTGATAGATTTGGACAAGGTATGAGACTAACTTACAACCTGAAGGGTGAGTCAACCTGCCCTTGACCAAATTTGAAATGAAATGTAATGATTTGACTAGGCTAATGATGCAACTAAATATTTTGATGCAAAAACAACAAAAAATGAATGTGACAGGAATTTAAACTTAGAAATAGACTGATCAAAATACTATCCACTTGTGATATGAAGTTCAAGTTGATTTTTGAGGACCTAGTCACCCTAGGTGCCTATGTCCTAGTAGAGGAGTCTTAGATTTAATTTCATAGTCCTCTGAAGCCATATCATAGCCTTCTTTTTCTAGTTGTAGCACTGTCGAATCTTCGTTAGGTGCTAAGATAACCAAGTTTTTGTTTGTTGTGAAGGTGTAGGGTTTGAATGGAACAATGAATAATTGACCTTTAAAATTATCCTAATCTTCTTTAGATCTAAAACCTAGACATTCAAAGAGAGAGGAAGGGTTTGCCATAGAGGGGCTTGCCTTAGTCAAACCCCATGTTGGTGTTTCCACCTCCACAATGGCAATGTCAATGAAAGATAGATAAATGACAAATGAATCATGAATCAACAATGAATTGCAATTCACCACTCAAAAATGGCTTCCTTGAAGGATTGAAGTCATAAAAATATCCTCAAGGCTTTATTTTCTTGAAGACCTACAATGGTTAGATCTCACAAACAATATGATATCAACATGAACAAACTCACATAAACTTTGATATGATGCTTTGATATTGAATTGCTGCAATAAATCTCTAAAATGTTACTCTTGACTTGCTTTATAATTTATTGATCACCAAATTTTCTAATAATTGATAGATATTGCTTATTCCTCTTGTCAATTTTCAAATGGTGAAATGACTATGTATTTATATGCAATTATTATAATTTCTCAAAAAATAAATCTTGATAGTCGACATCTAACGTTTGAAATTCAAAAAATAAAATATTGAATCTAATATATTGAAATTTGGAGGCAAAATAGGGGGACTAAGTCACCTGGGGCAACTAAGTCGTGACCCTATTTTATAGGATCTAAGGTGTCGAGGAAAAAATATTAAATGAATGCTTTAGTTTTCAACATGGGTTTCCTTGATAATTATCTAAATGGGCTATGGAATGCATAATTTAGGAAATTAGGTGTACAATTAGGTTTGTGCACTTAGTGGGGAGCAAAACATAGTGTGAAATTTTCAAGGGTGACAATTTATGATGCTACATTTAGCCCCCACTTTAGTGAGAGTATGACCTTACCCTCAAACTCACACTAAATTAGAAAAATATGTCAAGAGGGGTCTGGTTGTCCAAATATTGAAGAGATAGGATGAAAATGAATCTAGGGGGGATTCAAGATCCTACGAAAAGACAACATAAGCACATAGGAACACACATGTATGCAATGTAGCAAGACAACATACACAAACATACATAATTTCAACATAAAATGAAAAAGGAGGGTATGAATACTCATGAACTAGCAAGCTATGTTATGCTAGGATCCATACCCAAAGGCATTCATGAATCATGGGCTAACAAAGTCTGATTGAAGGTACCATGAGCTAGTGAAGTTTGATATTCACTAGGTGAGCCCCCAAGAAAAATTAGAAAAATGAGAGAACACACAAGGACTAGTGAGGACCAAATATCACTAGGACCTATGTACCCATGTCAACCAAAACAGGAATTATACTCCTTGATAATTTTGATAAGGCACTACACAAATGATCAAGATGTTATGCCAATGCATCACTAAGTTCAGTGCGTGTGAACAAAGTGAAGCAAAAAAAATTATGTCAACGCATCACTAAGTCCAATGCATGTGAAAAAAGTGAAGCAAATAATGTTATGTCAATGCATCACTAAGTCCAATGTGTGTGAACAAAGTGAAGCAAATAATGCTATGCTTGCCCCAACCTTAAATAAATTGCTAAACACCATGTTGTGAGAAATTGCTTTACGGTAGAAAAATGAAAAATGTCGTGTGATAAAGCCATGAGAGATTATTTGGAAAGCTCTATGCCAATGATATGTTTCCAAATAAAGTTGCCTCATGATAAGGGGTTTCCCCCAAATGCAATGCCAAAAACAAAATATGAACACATAAGGGATCCATGGATTTGAGGTCAGTATACATCTTTAGTACCATAATGTAAATGAGCTTAGAACTGACATCATTCCCCAAATACTCATGGAACAACAAACATAATGGAAGAATGGCACATAAAGAAAACAAAAAAACTTTTGGGTCAACATGGAAGAGACCTAAATGTCTCAATGTTTTGCATCATCCCCAAAAGAAAAACACAAGACCAAAAACAAGACAATGTTTATGACATAAACAAGAATGGAGATACAAATAGAAGAATATCATGATAGGTTTGTTTCCTTTGTATCCTTGCACCAATGGAGCAACAAGGGTTATCCAAAGAAAACTCACAAACATAAATACATGTCAAGCAACACAACACAAGAGATCACATTATGTGTAAGAAAACACAAAGAATAAATAAAATAAACACAAAGGTATCACACATATGAGCCAATCTAAAGCATATCATCTGCATCCCAATCTTGCTCATCATATAGGGAAGGCAGAAAACTATCCAAAGGGACTACAACAAGTGCCATACTAGAAGAATCACCAAGTTCAACATGTGGCAAGTCACTCTCATTGGGACGATCATCACGGTTACCCCCATCTAAATCCATATATTTTAAAAAATAGAGATAGCTCATTATGCACTTGTTCATCAATTTTAGTATTTTCATCTTCATCATCTAAATTTATCACCATAGTGTTGGCCCCATGGTTGTTGTTGCACCAAAAGGTTGACCTATCATTTCCTAATATAACTACTAGAGTTAACGGATCCATGGGAGGTGGTTAGTCCATATCACAAATCTCGATGGGAGAGTTGACCATTTGCCTACAATCTCCCCCTCAACGTTACCCAAGGAGATTTGAACCCGACACCTTTGGCTCTGATACCAACTGTTGAACACCTAAAATAGTAAGAAGGGGGGTGAATTAGTATTCCTTTAAACCGACTAAACATAAACTATCCAATTATCAAAAAGATATAACTGTAGCGATGAATGAAAACATGAAGACATCCAAAAAATCATGACACATGAATGCGAGTATTTTTACGTGGAAAACCCAAAATGGGAAAAACCACAATGAGGGTTAGCTCACAATATATTATATCTGGATATAGTATATTATAGAAAGGCTCACTTCCAAATGGATTCACTATTCAAGTGAAATCACTACCCATAGAAAGTAAGAAATATAGAAAGAAGGGGTGGCTACATAACTTATTTGAACTGATACAATACAATCTATTATATGTTGGATTATAGTTCCAATGAAGCACACAATAATCTTCACATAGATCTAAAATAATATTCTACTCTACTCACAATCTGCTCAACTTTGATTACATTCTCATCACACACATGTAGGTGAAACACCATACATATCATAAGTCTCTTATTACTCACATGCAATTTGCTTTCCTATCACACCATCATCATCAACAACCTCATCTTCTTCATATCTCAAACTCTGAAGTTAATTTCCTATATATATATATATATATATATATATATACCGACCTAATTACAAGTAACACAAAATTAAATATGTCATCCTCAAAACATTATATCCACATCTTGTGCCATAATTAAAAATTCAGTTCACCTTAAACTTCTTTTGTACTCCCCATTGATAATTGTACCATTCAAGGACCTCTTTTGACACCTCTAGCATATAATCACATCCCCAAAAGGATTTCCCAAGATTTAGTTTTTGTGGGTGTCATAATTATGGTTAATTATACATGAAACTTTAAGATGTAAGTGAGATCCTCTATCTACAACCACATCATCATGACACAAATGTAGGTGAAACTTTTTAGATAGAGCCAAAAATAGGCACAAATTTACAGAGGACACAAGCACAAGTTTTTATGATGGAGGCATAGAATGATAGTGACAATGTGTCAGAGTGTAGGTGTAGCTTTTTAGAGCACAGGCGTTAAGATTTTTGACAGAGGTGTAGTTTTATTGGTCGTAGGTGCAGTTCTACAGTCTCATTATTTTGGAAAGAGATTTAGCAAACAAGAAAACATAATGGCCAAGATTCAAATCTTTTGAGGGTCAAAAGGATATCCTTAGCTTTGGAGCTAAGTGGCTCAATACTGGTTTTCATAAGAAGACATACCAAACACTTGTTTACAAACCTAAATTAGTCAAGCGGGATTATCGACTGTGTAGGCCTACCACACAATTTCTTGGGTTAATACTCAAGTGGATCACCCTTTCTCGCAAAGGAAATGAGCTAGAGATCCAGTGATATAGGGTCAATATTACCATGGGAATACCTTCACTCTCTCCTTGGGAGACTTCAATCCAACCCAAATATTTCTATCTCAACCTAAGTGAGTACATGGTGAGTAACTTCAAGGTACGATCCACATCCCTTGCACCACACTAAGCTACATTCAAAAGGCCTTAATCTAGGTTACACACTTTTTTTTCTAGGGCGTCCTCTAAACACCGAGAGGGTGCATGAGGCACAACTATTAACACTAGCCTGTCACAAGCATGGGCCAAGAACTTTTGGCAAGAATGCTCGAACCAACCCTACACTCCTAGCTTGGAATCACCATAAGCATTAGAGATTTTCTAAACATGATGTGACTAGATTGGGGTACAAATCTCATTCTTCACCCTTTCTATACCCCACTAGTAACATGTGGTTGAGGTTGTCCCCTAGGGTGATGAAGTACCTAAGTAGACATCCTAAAGGGAAAGGTATCCTAGGATTTTTTGATCCCGAAGATCACACTAAGTGCCAGGGGAGAGCATACACACAAAACTAGCAAACCTTGTTTACATAATTCTAAAACACAAAATGAAGAAGTGCAAATATTTTTGATCCCCAAGATCACTCTAAGTGCAAGGGGGGAGCATACATCTATTGCACTCTTCCAAACATGACACACAAGTTCATTCACCAACTAATATAATTTTAGTGCCTAGCTAGTGGGAAAAACCAAGTCTTCTACAAAATGTCCTACAAAACCACAAATTAGTAGTTTTTTCAAATTGGTCTTAGACTGGTCAAACAACTACACCACTTTTAAATCTAATTGCTTCTGGATTTGATTGTGTGCAAGTTTTTTCATCAACGTTTTGGATCACACTCAGTGATCCATCATCTTTTTCAACTTTGTATCCTGATGATGGATCATTGAGTGTGATCTGAAACGTTGATGAAAAAACTTGCACACAATCAAATCTAGAAGCAATTAGATTTAAATTCATATGGATTGTGGAAATCTAGTTACATTAACTACACCACTTGTTGTTTTATCAAGTTAACTCAAAATTCAAAAATCTATAAATAGAATGTGGGTCCAACTTTATAGTAAATCAAAATAGAAGCACAAAGAGGCATAAATAGAAGTTATAACTGACATAGGAACATAACCACTGAATGTAAGCATGACAAGTGAACCCGTAAGCACTGTAGGTCTCTACACAAGCATAGAACAAATGTGTCAATTTAGACAAAGTTGTGCTTAATACCAGAGAGAAAATTTACAAAATTTGTCTATCTTAAACAGGAAATTGTTAACGAAATGCAATTAGACTCGATTATTTAAAGTTGTTTGTAATGATATCATCTAACTAATTAGCTTAATATACCAAAACTAACCTAAAAATTCTAAATGTTTTATGATTTTTGTTTGGAACAGAAGTGTTGCTCTATAAAACAAAGGCATGGTGAGTCTTTGCACAAGCACAACTAATTGCTACGTAAGCGTAGTGGGTCTCTATGCATGCGCCAAATTGTGGAATGCAAGCATTGTTGGTTGAAACATAGGTGCATCGATGTTCTACATAGGCACAACAAAACAAGACCATGAAAAGAAAAAAATATATAGATAACAACTATGTATGTAAATGCAAATGTGAATTTTTTTTAACCTTAGGTGTTAATTTTAAAGCCTAGAAAATGAAAATGTGAAATGTGAAGCTATGGAACTTGTTTAACCTAGGTATATTTTTGTATTTTTTTGAATGTGTAGAGTTTTAGTTGTGAACCAAAATTAAAATATATAACTATTGTAAACAACTGCAATAGAAAGATGTTAGCTTCTAAATGTTAACCTAGGAACAACATAAAAGGAGACCCTGCAAAATAAAAATTGTTAGCAAAATTTAAAAATGGTTGGTGCCAAACAAAAGTGCAACATTCATGGTTAGAGGCACCATAAGTTGCAGCATAAGCACCAAAAAAAGAGATAGAAGCATCGTAGAATCTGATGTAGGCACCGAGAGCCATGACGAAAGCACGATGATTTGGGTCGTAAGCACAATTTCATAGAGCATGGAACCTACAACTTCAACTTCACAAAAACTCAAACCAACTATTAGAAAAAGGGACATGGGTCCCACTAGGCGTGCCAAAATGTGAGAGGTAAAATAAAGTGTGAAAGAAAAACAAGCATAAACACAGAGCAATGAAAAACTAAAGCAAATGTTATACCTTCATCTCTATGGATAGAGCTCACCAAGATGCACCCAAACTTTTGATATATTTTCTCTCAAATGATATGTGGATTGCTCAATTACTATTCCATCATAGTATGGCCAATGTCAACTCAAAATGTGAGAAAGGGAGGAGTGGTCTTGGATTTATAGAAGTGGGATGAGAGGAATGGAGGGTTGAGATGGATTGACTTAATCAAGGGTGGAGATTCAGTGGTGGTGAGGATCATTAGCATTATGACATGTGTCACAAGGGGGAGAGGAAGTGAGGATGAGGTGTGCTCACACATGATCAAGGGTGGAGATTCAGTGGTGGTGAGGATCATTAGCATTATGACATGTGTCACAAGGGGGAGAGGAAGTGAGGATGAGGTGTGCTCACACATGTGTGAGCACACCTTGGGAAGAGAGGGTGTAAGAAATGGGATATGTGTAAGAAGATAGTTGGGGTAGGTGAGATCTCACACGTGTGAGAGGAAGGGAGAGAGTAGGCTAGGACATTTGTCACTTGGTGACAAGTTTAAGGGAGGTGGGAAAATTTAAAATTAAGAGGAAAGTATTAATGGTGGTTAGTTATGAGGGTCAAATTAATAAATCAAGGATTAATTAATTTAATGAGATGGGTTGAGTTAATAAACCATAGGTTTATTTAACTAGGGTAGAGTTAAACATTGGAGGATGGGCTAATGATGATTAGGATGAGGATAAAGTTAATTGATCATGGATTAATTAACTTAAGAAGGTTTAGGGGATTTTAGAGGAGTATGGATAAAGGTGGGATTAATTAAATAGTTCAATTATTTAATTAATTGGGAGGAACCTTAGGATATGGAGTGACATAATTAATTAAATGATAAGATATTCAATTAATTATGAGAGGAAAATGAGATAATTAATTAAATAATAAAATATTTAATTAATTATAGGCTAAAGGGAGTTAATTAATTAACTACTATGATATTTAATTAATTAGGAAGACATAGGGATAATTAATTAAAACTCAAAATATTAATTAATTAGGGTAAAGGTGTCAGAATTGGGGTGTCTACATATACATATATATATATATATATAAATATATATGTATGTATATATGCATATATACCTATATATATGCATGTATATACATGTATACACAATTATGGTGATTGATTATGAGAAATTCATGAACATCATGATGGAATAGAAACTTCTCCTTCTCTAAAGAATCAAATTGATTCTTTAAATTATATGAATACAAATACATATTCAAAGGGTTCATCATATTTATCTACAAGTCACCATATTGAGGCTAATGTCTCTTCTATTGTAGTATTGTGTCATGTCCCTGAAATTACGACACTAAAAACCCTAACATTGAAATACGAATGAATAAATAAAAGAAATAACAATGTGAATATCAAAAATATAAATATTAACAATTTAATGTTAGTATAATTATAATTATCAAAGATAATATTATAATTATCAAATATAACCATATAAATATTAAATACAATATATATATATATAAAATAATGCCAAACAAGTATATAATTATAGGAAGCAATTTCATTTAAAGTCAACAATTTACAAGGTGGGGATTTGATACATGAAAAGGTCAACAATTTATAAGGCAACAAATAAAAAGAAGCGGTGACTCTACACTTAAAGTGGCAGTGATTGATATAAATCCTTAATAAGACAAAACATGGACAATGATCATGCATGGACAACTATTAATCTAAACAATAATGGAATATGAGATATTTGTTAGAAATAAATAATCTTGTTGCAAGAACAATATTGGGAGGTAAATATAGATAAAAAAATAAAGAATAATTGTATAATACATATAAATATATATGAATACCATTCAATATAAGTAAAGAATAATTATATAAATGTATATAGATATAAATACGAATACCAATCAATATAAATAAAGAAAGATTATATAGATGTATATCTAAATAGAAATCAATATAAATAAAGGAATAACTATACAAAATATATATATGTATAAATTGTTGGTCAATCATCAAATCAACAATAAGAAAGAATATTTTCTAAGTATTAGATCATCCAATATCTTTAGAAAAAGAATATTTTCTAAGTATTAGATCATCCAATATCTTTAGAAACATACTCATAATTTAGGCACAAGAATACCATAGTTATTAACAGCACGTGGGCAGGTCCGAGTCAGCAAATTGTGGTATGCTTTATCATAATTATTGAATGCAATTATATATATTTTTATTGATATTTATTATTCTTGTGGTATGCTCTATCATAATTATTGTATGCAATTAGATATTTTGTTATTTATATTCATTATTCTTGTGGTATGCTCTATTATAATTATTGTATGCAATTATATATATTTTGTTATTTATATTTATTATTCTCATCAAACAACCATGGGAGGAGCTAGGGAGAAAATACTAGTAGGTTGAGAAAATATTAGATGTCCTCCTAGGTACGCCTCTCCTTGATGGATGTTTGTGTGCACCGCTTGGAGCCAAGGGGGTGATATCCACTCTTAGGCTTAGGAGAGGGTGTCTATGGGCCGCCTATGGTAAGCCCTTCTCCCCAAGCTCCACGTGGATTGGTGGTTGAGATGAAATTAAGGAAGTTTTAGTCATAGGGGGAATGGATAAGGTAGCAAGGGTAGGGAATGCAGATACAAGTTTCCCACCAAGTAGACCACCCCATGTGGGATGTCTAAGTGCGCCTCTTAAGGGCCAAGGGGGTGGTATATCTACTCTTGGGCTTGGTGTGATATTTTTGGGCGGACCTATCATGGTTCTCATCCACTTTCCCTTATGATCCAACTCCCAATGCAAATTATAAATGTTATGTGATTTACATTACTTAGATATTTGCATGATATGAATAGATAAACATTTATCATATATGTCTAATTATGTGAATTATATCCCAATATTATCTAACATGATTGCAGGACCTAAACCAAGATTTATTCGACTTAAAGCATTTAATTGATAAGTTTTAATCCTAACTACATTAGCTTGTATTTATAAGGCAAGAATTAGGGTTTTCTCAAAGGGGTACATTACATATTGATAGATATGATTGGTGTTTGTACTCAGTCATCTTGTGTGGACACATCATCCAAAGATGAGTGAATTAGTTAGATGGAATACACTAAGATCGCATCTCCATTATCATCTCCTACTTCTACTGAGTCTAGTGTTGCTTCATCTATGGCTTCCAATAATCTAGTATTATAAGATCATATTCAGTATCTTCTAGAGATAAATCCCTAGGATGAGAACTTGAAAAATCTTGCAAGTTTATTTCATAAGTTCTATCTGATATATTTTAAGGACACCATTAAGGACATGCATATCCTCTTTGATGATATTTATTGTCTCAACATCTCTAGATCTTGTTCTACATCCATTTCTATAAGGTTTTAGATTGCCACTTTCTTTAGTTAGGGATGGACTCTCGATTTGATTATAGCACCATTCAACACTAATATGGAAACATTTGAGCAACCTCCAAATATATACACATTTTTATCTTTTATCTCCTTATATTCCTTTTGGAGATAGGAAGATATCTTTCATACACTTGTTATTTTCTTCCTAAGGGGAGAAATATTATTCATAGATCATTGGTTCTCTTTAGAATTTAGAGTTGAGCATTAGGAGGGGATTCATGGTCTCTCTTCTTGTCTTTCCATTTAAGGGGGTTTCTCTCTCTATTCTTGTGGGATTATTTTTTGGGTATTTTTCCCTCACATAAGGCTTTATCTTTCATAGTTCCTCGAGGGACACATTTTGCATATGGGTACCTAAAATGGGTAAACATTTGCTAGCACTCGACCATATATCTTCCCTACTCACATAATCTTGGTGCATTAATTTTTTTTCTTTCATTTAGTTAATTACTTCATTGCATTATATGCACTTAAGATAGGATAAGCTTGCTTGGGTAGGTATCTACTTGGGTAGGTTCTACTTGTCTCATATGATTTGTACTTCCCTAGTTTGGTGGAGATGTGCACATATTTGACTACATCTCCTATTATCCCATATTAGTTGTATATTAACATCTTTTAGTAGTGTATCCTATATGCATACATCTTGCTCTCATATGAGAATCTCATTGTAATCTATTTGTTGATTATAATATACTTTATTTTATCATATTGATCTTCTTTGTTCTTTCTTTTAGGCCTTCTTTATCATTGGGTGGCTATCTTTATAGCTAATTTTTACACCCATCTTGGTGGATTTTTAATTAGATAGTTTCTAAACTATAAAAATGAATGCTTATCTTTCCAAATAAAGACAAGTAAAGCCTAGTGGTTGCTAGTTATGTACCCAAAAATTCAATTAATACCTATTCTAAAATATATTTGGTAGAAAAAAATAGAACTAGTATTTTGCATAATTGGATAACATAATTTCACAAATCAATATTTTATGTAATAGTGACTATACATAATAGAGTACTCATATAATTAGACACCACTAATCCACATATTGATTGATTCTAAGTTATTCTCATGTGCAATAAAATTATTTCATCTTTAAAAAAAGATGAGGAAAAATTAGCAATTATTAATTTGAAAATTAATCAATTTCCACCAACTATTCTCATTTATTACTAGAATTAATTCTAATAAGGAAAAAATTATATTATAGGAAACTTCCAATTTATAAAGCATACTTTATGTGGTTGTACCTCTAGATGATACTTTCTATTGTACCTAATTTGTCACAAAATTAGTGAACGTCAATTCTAACTATATATAGTCTAGAAATATATTTTAACTAGATTGAAAATGATATTTTATGTTATAATTGCTACATTTTACAACCATTTATGGATCCCAAAAAGCATCATGTTTACCTTTATATTAGAGAAATGATAGAACAAGTGACTGATAGTTCATCATAAATAATTTTAGTCTTTCACCTAGCCCTAGATAATTCCAATTTCAAGGAGGATATACATCCCTTTAAGAGGTAGTATTGAAAATTAACATTCATACATTTAATTCACTTGAAACCAAGCATCTAATTTTATTTCTTTTATTTTATTTTTCTTTGCTTTTTACTTTTTTATTTCTTTCATTAAAATATTTACCAAAATAAAAAAATAATTACCACTTAGAACAAACCTCTTTAGAATGATTTTCTTTCATGACTAAGATGGGAAGAATTAACAAATGATAATTCTCCATGTCATTATATTTTTATAAAAATTAAAATTGAATATTTTTAGTAAAACACAAGTTTAATACCCTATTACCAAGGTAAGAACACTAAAAGAACAATTAACAAAGAGAATGACATTGGATTAGAGGCTCCTTGGATTTCTTCTCCAAAAGAGGTAAATAAATTGAATTTTTATAGGCCTTCAAGAGGAAACCTACCAAATGCAAGTATGGGCTTTGGATTGTGAGATGATAAGTGGAGAAGTCCAGTATGGTGGCTCTCTTTTTGTTGGAATTAAAAGAAATAATGAAACATATGGTGAAGAGCTTGTGATAGGTATAGTAACAGAGGATTCTAATGGATATAATTATTTAATTGTAGAAGAATATTCTCTGCTTCTAAGAAATATAATATGTAAAGGATCTTATCCCAATTAAACATTGAGGCACTATGCAAAGGAATCCTTGGAACTAGGCTCATATTTTGATAAAGTTTTTGACATTACAAGTAAAGTTTCAATGGGATGGTTTATTATCTAGCCAATCATGGAATAAATCAAAATATATTAGTTGCCCTATATAGCAATCTACCAACGTTTTAGAACAATATGAAACAACATCTAAATTTTAAGCCCTCATGATTTTTTTGAGGTTTTAGTGGTTGGTGGGAATTATAAGTATGAGATTGTTATATTAATATCTATAGGTCATATGCCTTATTTAATATTTTATAGCATATTCATGGTATATAAGTGAAACTTTATTTTATGCATTAAGAAGTGCTACCATGGCTTTGAAGGGAAAGGCTAGACATATACATATTAATTACACTATGTATTTTTATGTTATATGGAGGGATTCGAGAGATAAAAATAGTAATGTTGGGTTGGGTGTTGCTTTGGTTGTGGTTTTCCTTTTGTTCATTCATCTAAGGTGTTTTGAGTGTAGTGTACTTTAAGTGGGGTTTAAGTATGGAATGTGAGTAGAAGACATATAACGGTTGGGACCCACCATAATATTTTTGGTTTTATCAATGCTTACATATCATATTTGTCTACAACTCAAAGGCATCTTTCAATTTTGTAGAACTTGTTCTTATGGTATGGGTGTTAGAGGGATTCTATGCTCCAAGAAGATGATTCATCAAGACTTCATAGTGAAATTGTCTCCTAGGGTCATAAATTAATATTTAAGGGTTACACTACTTCAAATGTTATTTCCTGGTTAGTTTGAAGAAATTCTCATGTTGACTATAGAACTAGAGCTAGGAGGTGAGGAGATTAAAGAGGAATCTAGGTCTAGAATAAAGTGTGGAGTTGATTTGAAGCTTATGTTTAGAGAGAGCCAATATGTTGAAAAAGGAGATTTATGTCCTAAAAGCCTACTACTAGGGGTTAATAAAGGTGCTTAATGGCCTTTGTGTCACTCATTGTTATGGTTAACTATAAGGTTCCATTGACCACATAATTTCTATATTTTTTTGCTAATTTAATCCATTGAGCTGAAAAGAGTGGAAATACTATGAGGTTTTTAATCAAACACCTTTAATCCTCTCATTTAATTTAGTGATCCACTAGTAGATGATATTGTAGATAGAGGTGAAACTTATTTCTCATGGGTTAGAAGATGGAGTGTTAGTTGATGGTGCTTGTGGCATTTTTTGGTTTAGTGGTTTTTGGTAGCTAGCATCTCAATTCTATGGTTAATTTTAGTTCTAAGTGTTATAATTTCAATAGATTATAGGGTTGTAAGTGTCATATGTAGGTGTATTTTGGATGGTTGTGAGAGTTACAATTGAAATTTTAGCTCCACTAGTTTGGTCCATTATGGATGCTCTATTTGTTTCTTTGGTGCTTAGTTTTTTTTATCAAGAATATGTTGGTATTTGGGTGGTGGCCCTATTTCTAGGGTGATAAAAGACTCCTATATTGTGGTTTTTAATCTTTTTAATATTTTTATTATTTTAAGGTTTTAGGGGTCATTGTGTCATTTCATTATTATAATTACACCTCTTATGTACTATTATATTTAATTCATGGGTGGGGAACCAATATGTACACCTAACTATTTGATCTCAATACAATTTTAATAACACTTATTTTTGTAATTTAAAAAACAATTATAATCTTTGAATTAACACTTGAGAATTTAAACTCATAAAAAGATACGCATTCATATAAAAGGTAGAAGTTCAATGTTCATATATATTTAATTTACTTGGCATGAAGCATTTAATTTAATTTTGTTTATTTTGTATTCATCTCTTCTATTTAAAGTTTCACCTTCATTTCATTAAAATATTATCAAAACAAGAAGCTCTATGGAAAATGTCAAAAATCACGGCATTACTGAATTCGCGCTACCCTAGAGTTTTCACTCTGGTTTCTGAGATGAATGGCGAGGGCTCCCAGGTGACTTCCATGGTTGGAGATTGCAATGCAATGGCATACATTAGTACAAATTTGTTGGGTTGTGTGGATATGCAGGGAAAATTGGGTGTTGTCTCTTGTGATTTGGCCTCCTCTAAAGCATCTGAGACAACCTTTAATACTCCTCTAGGCAGTGTTTTTTGGGCTTTGAATCATTCCTCCCATGATTCTCCTCTGCAAATCATGCACGAGGTGTTGGCTAATGGTTTTAATGCATTGATTTCATCTTCTTTAAAGGATCAACAATTTACAGAATTGCACATGATGCTTTGCTTCCTGGGTGTAACGCCCAGCCACACAACCTTAGAGGAAGTTGCAATTAACTACTCAAACACACAATTTTATTTTATTTTTAAGTACAAATAACATGCAAGTTCACTACCCATTGCCAACAACCTCTAAGGTTACGAGACTGAGATTACTTTAAAACCCAAACAAGAAACATGAATTGAAACCATAACATTTAATTACTTAAAAAAATAAGAACACATGCATTCCATACATGATAAATTACATCAAAGAATAAGAGATACCACATGATTTCAAATAACAATCATTTAACAATAAGATTACAACTCTCATTCCCCGAATGAGGTAAATTGAATAAGCATGGTTACATAATACATCTTCCACCTCAATAACAAATGAGGCATAATAAATTACAAGATTCAACTGAAATAAATGAAACCTAAAAAGTAACTGGAGCCCACGAGCTCTCCAACAAGAAATCTCGTCCATACGAACAAGAAGAAAACCCAACGGAGTAAGGTGCACATTCCACCCAACCAAGTGATACTCGAAGGCTCACCCCCGTGCTAGGAGATAGTAACATGGATTCCTAGACAAGACCATCTACCTCTAGACACAAGCTAATACATAACTGAACTGAATCAAATACAAATACAACATCACTTAACACAATGGTTACAATGCTTCCAAAGTTAAATAATCAATTGCATCACTGATACAAACATACTGCTAACTTAGGAGAAGTGTCATCACAATGTTACCTGGGATATCCTGGTAAGTCTTCCTATGTCTCGGCCCCCATCTCGGGATATCCTGGAAACCTCTAATGACTCTCGGCCCCTCATGCAAACCAATGCGAAATCAGTTATCTCTCATGAAGACAAGATAACGATCTTGCCATTCCAGGCCTTCTCGTCCCATCCCAAGTCTATACAAGCCCTTGCGTTCATGAGTGAGGCAAAATTAATCTTCTTAAGTGTTTGATACTACCTATTCCTCTAATTAGTTTATTTACGTTATCAATAGATTAACTAACTTATAATGAGTTACCCTGGCACCACTTTGTGTGTTGACCCTCATTGCAAGCCACTCTAAGAAAACGCGTTGAATAACTCCACAACCCAAGGGTACACAAGTGCAACCTAAGGATATTAAATCCCTATCCACGACATAAAGTCAACACATCTTGTTCGTGATAACCGGGTATCTAACTGGATACATTAAGATGCACTACCCAAGGCAATCCAAGGGTTGACTAACATATTACGACAACCCACACAATTAAATGAATATCCCATTTGGAAGACTTAACATAAACAAATAATTCCATTTGCCCAACACCAAGAACGAGAAGGAGAGAGATAACACAAAGAAAAGACAATTTGGTAATTTAATAACCTACTTTAGGATTCCCTAAATCCAATCAACGCAATGACATATTGCATGTAATCAATTAAAATAATTAACGCTATTTGAAACAAGAAGCTTAAACTAATTGTTTTTCTTTCAACTTCCTTGATTACACTAATGTTAAAAAAATCAATTTTCTAATAACCTCCTTCTCTTATAAAATTAATATTTGCATCAATAATAAAATAACCTAAAAAATATATATATTTAAATATAAATTAGTCATATATAATTATATATTTAATGTATATATAATTATATACATTTATATTTAAATATACATATGTATTTTTTTATTATATATATATATATATTTATTTATTTTTGAAAAAAACAAACTATTTAAATTCTCATTCTTAAATTTTTTCAAAATTTAATTAAAACCAAATATTTAAAATATATAACATATATATTATATATATATTATATATTATATATATTAAATAAATATTAATAAAAAAACATAATATATAAAATATATATATATATATATAATTAAATATTACATATAATATATATATATATATATATATATATATATAATAATTAAATATTACATATAATATATATATATATATATATATATATATTATATAATAATAAAAAGAACAAACCCCACAATTAAATGCACACAGGTCAAACCTGTTGTGGGTGGGGCTGCTACGCACCCTCCCCACAAGGGCTACTTGTCCATTCGCCTCCTCTGTGGTTGGGGGCGGCTGTGGGGCTAGCTTCCCCTGCCTCCCCAAAATTTTAAATAATTTTTTTTTTTCTATCCAAAAAAAAACAATAAATTCCCTCTGTTTCCAGAATCACAAACTTGACAGAAAATTTGTTTAACAAGAATAATTAAAAAAAACTTCCCAATTAAAACACATAAAATTGTATGAATAAAATATGTGTGTGTGTGTGTGTATGTATGTAAACACAAAAATCTACATTTACAGTCAAATTGGACAAATTCTTATAATAGAACAACCACAACAAATCATTTTCAAGCACAATTTTTTTTTAAATTTCAATTTCTGGAAATGTTCAAATCCAAACAGAGAGGTTTTCAAAAAAAATCTTTTGTTTCCTTTCCATTTTTTCTATTGTTGAAATTTGAGAATTTTTGTTGTAAGAGTTTGTTTTTCCACAAGAATCTAATTTTTTTTTTCCATGATTTCAATAGGGTTTTCAAATTTGTTTGTAACAAGTTTTCAAAATTTAAAATCTAAAATTTCAAAACAATAAAACAAGGAAGAACCTGTTTTGAAGCTTGAATAAGAAGAGATCTGGTGTTGAACTGCAAATTCCAATTTTTCCAGAATCCTTCCAAATCTTCACTCCAAATCCAAAGTGTATCAAAAACAAGAGAAAACCTTCCTTCCTTCTTCACAGCAAATTTTCTCCAAGAATGAAATATCTCCCTTCAATTCTTCCCCAAATTTAGTCAATATCCTCTAAAATATCTCTCACCCACCATAGTTATTTCCCTCTATGCATTTTGGATTTATTTATTTTTTTAAATTAAAACCAAAATTTATTTTCAACAAGATTTTAATACTTTTTAAAAATCTATTTTCAAAAAGAATTTAAAACTTTTTTAATAATTTATTTTCAAAAGAATTTACAACTTTAAAAAAACAAAATTCAAAAATAATTTAACACTTTTAATTCCATGCACTTTCCAAAACAACATTAATCATTTTATTTATTTACTCCACAAATAAGTTTAATTAATCAATTCAACACAATTAATTTAATTAATCAATAAAATAAATCTAATCCAAGATTAGATTATTTTATTAATTAAATTAGATTCATTAATAAATTAAATAACATTTCTAACATTATAACCAGATTTATTTAATCAACAACTTAATTACGTAAGCCATTTATTTACCTTTATAACTTGAAATTAAATAATAACCAGGGTGAAATGAACAACATTATAACAACTAAACCCATCTACAACCCGACGACACACTATGACTAGGGTGATGACTTGGCATGGAAAACCTAGCTATTATCTCCCAATCGAATATCTTTGGCTAATGGACACACTCAAACCTGTGAAACCAGGTGGAGTTGATGTCCTGTACCTATCAACCTGCAAACAAAGAGTATATCAAACATGCATATATATAACATAATAAAACACACCGTGAAGAGGAAATCTCAGAATTGCAGGGCGCTTGCAAGCAAGTGGTGCAATCCTGTCCCCTTCACCAATACAGTATTACTAACTGACGAATCTAACATCAATAATATAATCAAAAGCACAAAGCATCATTAATTCAAATATCTGCTAAGCTAATCCAAAGCATGCCATAATGATAACATCAAAATAAAATACCATCGCATCAAAATATAACATTCACATTGCTTTATAGTTTGCGATCAAATAGTAACCAAGTACCATAGTCAAAGTATTAACAAAAACAAAACATAACAAAGAATAACACTGTCCAATCAAAAGAGAAAAAAATGGAGGGGTGCTACACTGGGTAGAAGTCGATGGCATGCAAACCCTTATTTTTGGAGGTAGTCAAGTCTAGCTCCTCCCCTCCTTTGGATGCATTGCAAAAACCTCAAAAATGCACAGGCAACAAATGACCGATATAATGCTCTGGCAAAAAAAATCTTTGGATTTTGATGCCTCTATGTCAAAGGAGTTGCATGAAAACAAAAAATTCTTTACGATGGGCTAATTGGCAGATTTAACCATCTCTGGCCAATTCTTCCAAATTTGCATGATTGGATTTCAAAATCTTGGCTTCCTTTTATGGAAAGCAATTTAGAAATCTATCCTAGCGCAAGAGGTTTTTTCATCATGGTTTTTTACTACAGGAAAGATAAAAACACCATTTTAAACTATGTATGGTTATGGAAAGGAAATTTGTTGCAGTTGAAATCCTGGGACCCAAAATTTGATCCGTCCTCTGAATCATTCACAGTTTTTCCAACTTGGGTCTGTCTATCAAATCTCCCCCTACACTACTGGTTCGAATCATGTTTTTCGGCTATTGGGAACTCTTTGGGAAAGTTTGTGTATACTAATGACAACTCAAGAAACTTCATCCATACAACCTATGCCAGGATCTTGGTGGAATTGGACACTTCCAAAGATCTTTTGGTAGAAATTATTTTTAGGGCTAATGGACAATGCTAGAAACAACCTTTGGATTACAATGGGTTAGTTTTTAGGTGCAAAAGATGTTATCAAATAGGACACATTATTTCAGAGTTCCAAATTGTTAAGTCCCAACCAAATAGGGAGACCTCCTAGTGGAAGGACTCTTCCCCCAAACATTATTCGGTGGTAAACTATCCCAAACAAAATACTTCTCCCTGCAAGTTGGTGAAGAAAAATGTCGAGCTCTCTTCAATGTCAGATGCAGATCAGGAATTGCCCCATGATGTGGATCAGAAATTTCCATGTGTTGGTGACAACGATGCTACCTCTCAAGGTTTTAGAGTTGTAGGTGAGGGTTCTAACTCCACAACAAGCGATTGCTACTTCTCTTTGGCTTCACCGCATGATCTAAAGAATTCAAATGTTGGGGATGGGGGTAATGAGTGGAAAATAGTAAGGAAAAAGAAAAGGAACACCAGTCAGAATGGGTATGGCTGCAACAAAATACTGCTTCAATCTCACTCCAATTCAGTTTCAATGGAACTAAAGAATGGGGGAGCATTAGTAAATCATAGAGCACAAAAATTGGAAAATATTATCCACAAAATAGAGGAAGTTAGAAGCAAATTGTTCCCTCATGCTAAAAATGGTGTCAACACCAAGTAGGCAACAATCACCAGGTTTAGTCTCATAAAATGTTTTGTTTTGGTAAGAAATTCAAATATGTGTGTTGGTATTTTGTGTAGATGGAATGGAAAACTAGTCTATTTTATGTTTATTTAAACTATTAGTTTAGGTAGAGTTGGTTCTTGTTTTTGGCATCAGGAACAAATAGAGAGAAGCTTGGTCGGTACAATACAAATATGGGTAAATAACACATATGTAATTCCAAATATGTGGGGATGAGATCCCCTTATGTGATCTCACCTAGTGTCGGCCAGGCCATATTCCAACATCTTTAATAAACTCATCTCTTCCCTATATACAAAAAAATATTATCAAAACAAAAACATATCTAGCACTTAAAATGGAAGTCCCTTTTGGTGTTCTTACAAAATGAATTTCTATCCCAAGCAAATTAAAAAAAATTGATGTATTGTTTTTTATGAAATTAGATTTTGGTAAAAAATATAATAGAAGAGAGTACTTGTGCATGAAAATAAGGGACCGAAAGGGGGTCTTAAGTGGCCACTTATTTTTAAAATCAATAAAGACTAGTCTTAGATGAGAAATTGAAGATAGTTACACTCAAAATTTGAAGATGCAACAAGAACAAGAGTCGTGGTGCTCTTAATCTACTTTCTAAACTACTAATTTTTTAAAAAAATGGAGATTAAGGGGTTCAAATAGGGGGACCACACAAAATTATCCTAGTTTTATCAAAAAACTATAACATAGCATTTGGTGTGGCCCCCCTTTAAAATGTTAAGTTTTTTTTAGTATTTCAAAAGTTACCTAGTGAAAAATTATCTAACACCAAGTAGTTTATGCCCAATTTTTCTACTCTTTTTAATGAATATATGATTTTTACTATTTTTTGAACTAGACATATCTTGAAAAACAAAAAATTGAGCATTCTCCACCAAAATATTTTTTAAACCAATTGAAAATAAAAAAAAGTTGATTTTGTATAAAATAAAGTCTAGTTTCTAAAAATGTAGTTTATTTCAAATTTCAATGAACAACTGAAAAATGAAGCCAAAAATACCATACGTAGGTTTTTGAAAAAGAATAGAAACACTAGCAAAATAATTTAAAGATAAAATCTTAGCATATTTGAAACATGAAAAAAAATTACATGGTCAAAAAGCTAATAGAGAACTTAACATTATTGTGGTGTTTTTTTAACTCAACATTGAAAGATGTATAAACCTAAAGGATAGCACACTTGAGATTACATCATTTTTTGAAATATTGTAAAAAACATGCTTGTGGGTCTTGAAATGGTAGTCCAACCTTTTGGTTTGGATGTCCAAGGAAAATACAACTCTAAGGGTTGAAAATTTCTAAAGCAAACAATAATGTGATCACACTTTAACATGCTTGTGTTTCTATGAAGAAAAAATAATATCTCCCTCCCTTCCTACCTCCCTTCCTACCTCCTCTCTCTACTCTCTCTATATATCACCCCTCTCTCTCCCTCTCTACCCTACCTCTCCCTTCCTCCCTATCCCCCCTCTCTCCCTCCTATCTCTCTCCCTCCTCTTTATATATACATGTACATATGTATGTATATATACATATATATGTATATGTATATGTATATGTATATGTATATGTATATGTATATGTCACCTCTCTCTCCCTCCCTCCCCTATCTCTCCCTCCCTCACTCTCCTTGCCTTTCTACTTCTCTCTATTTAAACTCTTTCTAACTCTCCCCTCTCTCTCTACCTACCTCTCCCTCTCTCCCTCTCTCCCTCCCTCCCCTCATCCCTCTCTAATTCTCTTTATCTCACCTCTCTCCCTCCTCCCCTCTCTACTTCTCTCTATCTCCTCTCTACCTACCCCTCCCTCTCTCCCTCTCTCTCACCTCTCTCTCTCTTTCCTCCCTACCTCCCTCTCTCTCTCTCTCTATATATATATATATGGCAATAACCTCGGTGCACTTCCATTAGGGAAGTCTTTGATGAGTGACTTGAGACATGTTTGGTCCCAATGATCTAAAGAACTAGTAAGATTTTATCATCTATTGAGGCATACGACAAATTCGCTGCCAACAATTCACCAATGAAAAATTCACCACCAATCATTCATTGCGGGAAAATTCACTGCCATGACAAATTCACCACAAGTAAAATTCACCACCAGAAATTCACAGCCATGGAAAATTATTGCATTAATATTTTTTAATATATATTTCAAAAACTTTGAATTTTTTTTTTTAATATATACTAAAAAATGTTAATGTGGTTAATTTTCTATGGTAGTGAATTGCTGGTGGTGAATTTGTCATGGCGGTGAATTTTTCGTTGGTGAATTGTTGACGGTGAATTTTCCTAGAACCATCTATTGAAAGAAGGTAATTCTCCTCCCTCAACACTATATATTCAACATTAATATTAGCTAAACATTAAGCAATGAATCTAGTACTCAAAAGAATCTATTGGATCGATTTGCTTCTCTCTCTACTTCTCTCTACCTACCTCTCTTTCTCTCTCTCACTCACTTTTTTTGTCTTTGTCTCTGTATATTGTTTGTTCTCTCTCTCTCCCTCCCTATTGGAATTCTAAATTCAAGTTATAATGTGAGAACGTTATAATGCCTCACATTTCTTGTGTGTCGCCAAAAAATGTATAGTTGAAATTTTTACGCTCACTTGAGTCCTAATGGGTTTTGGCTTGATTTTGTCTTGATTTAATGTAATAATGTGGCTTAAACATTCAAATTATGGTGTCTTACAAAGGTGTTGTGAAGTGTTGTAAGACATTTCTACACTTTTCTAAACTCTATTCATTATAATTCACCTAAAAATAACCTTTTCATCACTTATTAAGTCCTATTTTGAAAAGTTGTAAAGTCTTGTAATAAGATTTCACACTTTTCTAGGCTTAATTTTATTAATTCAACCCTCTCATGTCTAAATGACCCCTTAATACACTTTCCGGTCATTTTTAAGTGTGTTTTTGAGGATATTCCCGTTGGACAACTTTTAATGCCCTGAAATTCCTAACACCCACTTAACTTGCTCAAGTGGGACCAAGTCGCCCATAGGGGCGACTTAGTCCTTTTTGGCACAAAACTCAAAATAATTTTAAATTTCTAACGGGATTTTGTCCTCTAACCCTTGAGGTCAGTCTATAATGTGTTCCTTTCAGGAAATTTTAGTAAACTTAAGTATAAATAAGGGTTTTTCACCTCATTTTACATCTCCTAATTCATTCAAGCAATCTTTCATCTCACACATCTATCTCTTACACTCATTAAGCATTCAAGAAAATCAAGCATTATTAAGTCAAGCTATTGGAGTTCTTCATTGCATATCCTCATATTTGAGCATCAATGGTGTGGTAATTTTATGACATTTGCATTTGCATTTTATCTATTTATCATACTCATTTCATTCTATTTAATTGTTTAGGGTTTGATTACCAAATTGGGGTTTGACCAAGGCAAACCCCTATTCTCTAACCCTCAAACATTTTTCCCCTTTTGCATGTGACTTTTGTATGCAGATTTGTCAAGCAATAGGTGTTGAAAAGTGATAAAAAACTGCATCAAGTCAATCAAGTCAACATCATCCTATTTCAAGTTTGGAGAGACTTTTTGCCCCGTTTTTCATAGAATCAAGTATAGATACCTGTTAGAAAAGGAAGTGCAGACCTGAGGCTACAAGATTTTGTACCGAATTTCCCAAAATTTGCAAGAGGACTAAGTCACCACTAGGGGCGAATTAGTCCCACTTTCGGGCCTAAAAACTGATTTTGACATTTCTAAACACCCATTTGATAGATTCCCATTCCAACAAAGTTTCTTGAAACTAGGACTAAGTCACCTAGCCTGGCCTAAGTGTCCCTATCAACATTTCAGTCAACTTTTCCATAATTCTAGAATCTTTCAACATCAAATTTTTGATTCCAGGTGCACCTCTTCCATTCTGTTATGTTACTTCATCATATAGTTACATTTCTTAGGTATTTTTGCATATCACATTGTGTTTTCCAGCATTCTACATTTTCATAGTTTTGCATCATTAGATTACTTCAAATTCAGATTAGTGCATTTTTACATCTTAATTAGACATAATACACCTCATTTAACATGGTCTTTAGTGTAGACCCTTGCATTTTGGCACCCTTTCCATCCTTTCTCCTTTTAGGTGGAAAACCCTAGGAGGAGCAAAGCATTGTGAAAGCAAGTAAATGGAAATCATCATTTACATCTTGTAATCATAAAAAATGGTAAAAAGACATGGGGACCCCATGATTTAGGACCCACATGCTCTATTATTTTCTACAATTTGCACTTCATCTCACATAGAAACACACTTTTCATGGTGTTAACAAAATATCAATCACTTTTTAGCAATTCCACTACCTTTTTTGTTTTGTCAATGTAGACGAAGTAAATTGCATGTTTTTAGGCTGACTTTGATTCTATGAATTATTGTTTTCATGGTCTAGTGTTGCAATGTTAATTTTCATATTTTTGTTTGAATTTGATAATAGAGAATGTTTTCCATAATTTTTACTAATTTTATTAGATCGATATAGAATTAAACATTGAATATGAAGGAAGTTCTAGCAAAAAGTTCAAATTTTGGAGGAGTGAAGCCAAAAATGAACTAGACAACATTGTGCAATTGGCGAAATAATATCCTAAAGTTGAAGGTTCATTATCTTTATCTTTATACCTTTTGTGAATTTAACCTTGTCAACATAGTACATTTGCTACATATCATAGTGTTAATTCACTTCATTGTAGCCCAATTGTTGACCTAAAACACATATCCATTATTCAATTGTAGTCCTAATAGAAAAAACCTTCCAAACTATGATATAAAATTATGTCTAGGTCCCTTCCATGTTAACCTCTCTCAATTTTTGTCAACTCAAAACCATTTGTTTATGCTAACAAGGAATGCATTCTTACAAAAAATGTCAATTGAGTGTAGTGTAAATATGATAAGAATAATATTTTGTGTTTCATGTGTCATGGGGGAAAAGAAACTATTCTAACACATCTGAGTTGGTGGTTGAATGATAGGGAAGGCCTTTGTTCATTCCCTAGGTCACCCAATCATTTTGGGCTACACTATTTTGGTGCGGTTTCTTAAAAGCCTTGAGAGCAAAAAACTATAAAACTATAATGAAGTAGTTATTAGAGATCATGGAATGTAGGAATATTTTTTGGATATAAAAGTGGATATAGGTTACCTCCACATTAACCTCTCTTGGTTCTATTCAACTCAACATTGTTTTACCATTCCAACAATGAATGCATTCTTGGAAAAAGTGTCAATTGAGAGTAGTGTAAATATAGACAAAAACATATTTTGTGTTTTGTACATCATGGGGTAAAAATTAATATTCCAAAATATTTGGGTGGTGAGGTGAATTCTAGTTAAGGCCTTGGTTCATTCCTTAGGACACTTGATCATTCTAGGCTACACTATTTCGATGCAGTCTCTTAAAACACCCAAGTACAAAAAACTTGTCAAACTATCACAGAGTCTAGTTCTCAGAATCTGTGGTGCCTATGAATATTTTTCTAAGTTTAAAACTATGTGTAGGTTACCTCCAGCATAGCCTCTCTTATATTTTAATATATCCAAACCATTTGATTGTGGCGATGATGTATGAAAAGTTGCAATAAATGTCATTAATGCTCAATAAAAAGTTGTTGGGAGCCATATTTTATATTTCATACATTGTGTGGCAAATAAATTATGCCAGCACATCCAAATGGGAAATTGAGCACTAGGGAAGGCCTTTCTAACACACCATCTATCCCAGTTTTTTCAAGCTACATTATTCTGACGCAATCTCTTAAGAGCACTAAGTGCAAAAAACTATCAAACTATGATGAACTAGTTCTCATAATTTGTGGCACCTATGAATGTTCTATCTAAACCTACAATTTCATGTAGGTTCCCTCCATAATAATCTCTCTCAAATTTTTTATATATCCAAACCATTTGACTATGGTGACGATGTATGAAAGTTTGTAAAAAATGTCATTTGCATTCAACAAAAACTTGTTGGGAGCCATATTTTATGTATTATATATCATGAGGAAAAAAATATTATACCAACACATCCAAATGGGTGGGTGAACACTAGGGAAGACCCCATTCAAAACCTATTTGTCTCAATCATTTCGAGCTACATTATTCTGGCATAGTCTCTTAAGAGCCATAACTGTAAAAATCTATCAAACTATGACAAACTAATTCTCAAAATCTATGATACCTATGAATATTTTTTCTAAACTTAAAACTAAATGTACGTTTCGTCCATAATAACCTCTCTTATATTTTTATATTTCTAATCCATTTGACTATGGCGACGATGTATAAAAATTTATAAAAAGTGTTATTTGCGTTCAACAAAAACTTGTCGAGAGCCATATTTTGTTTTGTATGTCGTGAGGTAAACCAAATATTCCTAAACATTTGGGTGGGTTTTTAAAAACTTGAGAAGGCCCTTTTTTGCACCCTATCTATCTTGATCATTCCAAGCTACATTATTTTGGCATAGTCTCTTAAGAGCCCTAAGTGCAAAAAATACCAAACTATGACAAACTAGTTCTCAAAATTTATGGAACCTAAAAATGTTTCATCTAAACCTACAAGTGTATTTAGGGTCCCTCCACAATAAACTCTCATATTTTTATATATCTAATCCATTTGACTATGGCAACAATGTATAAAAAGTTGCAAAGCATCATTTGCTATTAGCAAAAACTTGTCAGGAGCCATATTTTGAGTTCATCTCATGGGGCTCAACTGACTATGTGAACATATCAAGTGAGTGGGAAAATGCCAAGGGAGGAAATTTTTGCACCCTAGTTGTCTTGATCATTTTAGGCTATATTATTTTTGTGCAATCTCTTAAGAGCCCTAAGTACAAAAAGCTACCAAACTATGACAAATTGGTTCTCATGATCCATGGCACCTATGAATGTTTTATTTCAACATATAGGTGGATATGGGGTCCCTTTATAATACACTATCTCAAATCTAATTAAATCGACATTGTTTGAACATTCTAACAATCAATGCATTCTTGCAAAAAACATTAGTTAAGAGTAGTGAAATCATAGAAACAATATTTTTTTACATTCTATGTGTCATGAGGCCCAACCAACTACACCAACATGTTGATATGGGTAGGTCAATCCCTAAAAACACCTATATTATTATTTTCTCATGGAAAACCTAGGGTTTTCTTATTTATGACTATTATAACACCTCTCTTTATGGCTCTACAATAGTCATATTTATTTGATTTTTCATATTTTGTGGGCATAATAACAAACCATCACTAGATCTCAGTGTGTACTACCCTAGGAAACCAAAATATTTCATTTATATAGCATGTATTAATTGGATCTAATGATATTGTGGGATTTTATGATTATCCCAACATAACAATAAACTGTATGTTCACATAGTCATAAACTCTTGAAAACTCTCCTTTTTCATGAAGATATCCATCATTAGCTCTTCTAAATGATCTTCTATAAACCTTAAGGAAACTTGTTAACCTTATTTCATGGTGATTTCATGAGTAATAGGGCTCCAAATGGCATAATAACATCCCCATATGATTTTCATGGTTGATTATGATAGTGAATAGTCCCAAGGTAGTAGTCAATAAACCCTTAAGGTATTTGATGAGTGGCAAAAGGCCATAAAACCTATGACTCCCTCACTAATATATAAAATACAACTAGAATTTGTGCCAAGAAAGAGCAAAGGTGTGCATAAAATTTGTGGTGATGCATAAGGTAAAAGTCGTTCCTAAAATTTGATTGTTCTTGAGTCCATACTTTAGTGGCAAGATTGCCTGATGGATGATAATCATTACCATATTTGAGGGTTATCTTTTTGCAAAGATAAATCGTAAATGTGTTGTAATGATTAATAGAAATTTAATGAATACCACTAGGTATGACAATAATGTGCATGAATCTTGGAAATTAAAGCTTTCATACATATTTCAATCAAGACTCTCATACACCTATTGTGTTATATGAAGTAATCTATAGTATCAATGGTCATTCCTTGACATTTATAACCATCTCATAAAGTTAGTAATAATGAGTTTCATGTTCCCTATGACTAACTATCATGATCATGAGAGTCTTATATATGAGACTTGTTTCATGTCAACTACGGGGTTTCCTTCCAAACAAAGGCATTATATTGATGAATAATCAAGAAGGTAAGACTATCCCTTAAAATTTCTAGGACTATGCAAAATATATGCTAAATTGCTAAACTATTATGGCCCTATAACCACCAAAGAGATCATTATATCTTTATAAAATCATCCTCTATCAAGAATATATCAACGAGGAATAAAAATAAATCTTTTAAATCCATGAAGCAATCAAACCCTCAAACAAAACATGAAGATATCTATTGGTTTTCTTTCATTTTTATTTGAAAAGGCATAAAAACTAATAAAAATATATCAATATCATGAACCCTAGGTGATGGAGCATCAATGAAATCCTCGTGAAAGATTAAAAACTCAAATAATGAAACTCTTGTCCTATATCAACCAAAATAACCCAAAAACCATACATAAAAATGGTGAAATGACTATATAAATGAGATTCTCTATACAACCACACATATAAAGGTAAGAGGCAGTGTTGAAAATGCCAAGACAAATAATAAAATTATTTTCAACATGTTATCATGAACATATGACATATCCAAATTTTAGGAGCCTAAGGATTTGGTGGTATAAACACCAACAAGATTGAGGTTTGTGTTGATGACAATCCAAAAATTATATTTAAACAACTACACACCTATAGGTGACCAAATGATAATAGTGTTAGTATAGAGGTAGACTAAAGGATAATATACCTCAGTCAAGGTGTGGTTGGAAGATATATATGTGGGATTTATCTTGAATTCTTTGACCACAAGAAGAGCCATTCATAGTGCATTTAAAAATAGTCGTAATGCACGATCATAATGACCTACTATGCAAATGACTTAAAAAAGGAAATCAAATAAGTGGAATTGCAAATGAATGAGCTATTAAAGAAGTGTTTGCAATGTAAACAAGCACTAAAAGGATAGTGAATGATAGTGATTCAATGGGCTTGAAGGGAATCTAATGCTCCAAGATGGATAAATGATAGATAAGGATAGTCAAAATTAACTGTAGATGTTAATAATAACAAGGAACTGTAAGACAATTCATTATAGTAATAGCATCCTAACAATGAAAATATTTTCAAATGCATGACACTTATTAGAAGCAATCAATTTGAAATCAACTAAAAAATGAAATTAGTAGTCAAATCAAGTGACACAATCCATAGAAGGTCTCTATACCCTATAACATCTATATGACAATGGAAAATCAAGATGATGATGTAGAATGCAAGACTAAATAACAGTGAAAGCCTTATTATGAGAAATAACACAATCATTCCAAAAATCAAGTGTAGATGATAGTAATAAATAGAGAAAATGACGTAAATAGTATATTGGTATCATGAGTTGATTGAGTGGTGAACAAAGAAGAGTCGAGATCATGCTAGAGATTGGAATATATGACATAGATAGTTGTCTAAAAATCATAATAATAGTGATCTCTATGTCTCTAGGTGACTTTGCATGGACAATGTAGACAACCTATAGAACTCAAATGACTGAGCCAATGATAGTGTTTGCAAGTAAAGAATCATGAAATATAATGAATAAGGAAGTACTTTTGTTTTTTATAAACCTTGTAAGAGATGTTCATGAGGGACTGTATACATGTACCTTCTTGTCTTGACAGATGAAAAGGAAAATGGAGCCAAATGATAGTGAAATCTCTCTAAGATACACATGATAGTCATATAGCTTTGAATTTCCATTAAAGACAAAAATGTAGTGACAATCTATAGGATTGTGCATAGTTGAGTATAAAGGTGAAGAAGGTGATGTATGAGACCATGAAGAACTTCATCAAAATCCATAAAAAAGAGAAGTATTGATAGATTATGCACAATACATGAACAAATATAAAAATAAACAAATTTATTTATTATCAAACATATTTCCTTTGTTCCCTATTTTTACTTGTGTAATTATTCATTTATTCAATTAGTCATTTATAGAAAATGTGTACAACAATGGTAAAAAAATTGTATTAATAAAAAATTCACATAGGCATACAATGTTTACAATGTTGGTAAAAGTTAATATATGTATAAGAAAGCCATATAGGCATATAATGTCACATATCTATAATATAAAAAATATATGTATAAAACTATCATATAGGAATACATAAAAATACCCTAATGTAACCCTTCTCTCTAGGGAAAGGGGGAGACACCTTTGATTATCAATTGGATAGAGAGGCATATAATGATGGTTGCTTTCAAACCCATAGACTCAACCTCCTCTCGAAACTATTTTGGAGATGAACCTAATACAATAAAAAGTATACACATTAATATATATACAAATTAATTTATAAAATGGCATATAAAAAAATAATCACTTACCACATATTCATAATCTCTTTGAATCAATATGTCTCTCTTCATCCATAAGAGAGGAATGTTCATGATTTGGAGTTGTGAAGCCTTGTGTCAAGCATCAAAATACGAATTAAACTAAAAATAAATTGTTGAATGAACAAGACAATTGAGAGGGGGGGTGAATCAATTGTATCTTATCAAAACCCTCATTAACATTCAAATCCACAAGCATTCATTAAACCCTTAATCTATTATGAAGTATTAGCATGAAAAGCAAATAACATAAACTGAAACAACTCAACACCATGCATAATACAACACTAGATTTATGTAGAAAACCCAAGAAGGGAAAAACTACAGTGAGGATTAGCTCACAATATAAGTAATTGAAAAATTGGTACAAAGGAACACTGCCAGAATAGGACACATTGTCCGAAAAGGCTCACAACCAAAGTACAAAAAGAAGATAGAGAAGAAATGTTACTAAGAGAACATTATCTCAATGTAACAAAAGATCCACCACAATAGCTCCAACACCTTCGTAGTTTGTTTGAATGATTGTAGACACCTTCTACTCATTACATCTGGTAATCCAACATTTGAAATTTCACACTACTCTACTCAATTTCTCATCACTTGCAACATATACTTCACACTCATATCTATATTGAATCTATCTTGACCTCCTTCATCAATTCAACTCATACATATACCGTCCTCAACCTTGAAACCCTTTCCAAGGTCAACAGTGCAACTCAAACATGCAAATTCAAATTAGGTCAATACCAAAACATTCCTGCAGTAGATAGGAATGAATACGGACCACACAAATCCTTAGCTAGGACCCAAATCTTTCCTAACACGCCTCAACACGCTTCCACAAACTTTGAAGATGGTTCTAATGTACTGTAAACACTAGGTCGGTCGTCACTCATGCAAACACCATTAATCAATTAAGTGCACACTCCATCAATCTCAAGAAAACTTGCAAACCACACACCATGCTTCAACACAATCTAGAATATTCCTCTAACATCCTGAAATCCATCAAACTCCTTCACAACAACTTCAAGAAATGTTATATTTCTCATTCTTTTAGGGAAATTAATACGATGGTGGACTTTTCTTCCAACAAGGGGGTTCAAGCGAAGGAAAAGATGAGTTGGCAGAGGAGTGATGAGTTGGAGGCTGATGTCACAGCCTTAATCATGTATGATCAAACTCACGGGAAGGTGCAAACTCCCCCTACCAACGAATGATGTCTAAGTGTCTTGCCATGCAGTCTCGGGACTATGGAATAATCATTATTCGTTGTTGGTTGAAGCTTAACTTTAATATCTCCCATTTGAATAATTTGAGCTTCACACACTTTCTGGGCATTTCGAAGGCTAGTTTATTTAGACTTCTAGAGCTTTCTAAACAAGCCTACAAGGTTACCAACATGGGTGGTGAGAGTTGCAGGGTGGAGCCGATAGACTGTGAGGCATTAAGAAACAATTCCAAGCTCTGGGAGGTGCTGGAGAAGGGTGGGATTACCATCTTCATTGAAAAAATCCATGGTTGGGATCCCAACATTACTAGGTTTTTTGCCAGGGGCTGGAAGGATGGCGAGATAAATTTGTTTGGGAGAAATGTGGTAATTAATGAGTAGCTAATAGTGAAGGTTACAAGACTTTCCATGGAGGGTATTCAGTTCTACAGGGATAGGAAAATATCTGACCATGCAGTCCAAAAAAATTTGAAGTCTGAGGAGGAGAAGGAGGACTTGCAAAGGATGACAAAAAGTTATGATTTTGTGAGGATTGTCTCACACTGGAGAAAGGTGTTGAATGTGCTAATGGAGTACATCACACTAGATGGCCATTATACTAGTGTTTTCGGGTATCATTTCGTGCTACTCAACCACTTTAGGCATTAGGTTAGGGTTTCTTTCCCTTTCTATCTTGCTTCTTCTTTGAATGCCAATTTGCAGAACTATAGACATAATCTAATTAGGCATTGCATCCTCCATGAAGGCTTGCTTGTTTTAATTCATGATCATTTTAAAGCCATGCTAACTCTGTCGCACTAGACCCCCTCTTCTAAGGGAAGGGTTGTAGTTAAGGGGAAAGGGAAATATAGTGTCTCTCCCCAGAATAAGGGAAAGAGAAAGGTCTCAAAGGACCCATCTTATGATGTTAATGAGGAGGATTCGCAATCGACCCATTCGTCTGAATATTCCATTTACCCTGCTACTGATAGAGAGGAGAGGTCCCATTTTCCTAGGGATCTTAAGGCGGAGGACCATTATTTTAAAGTTGAACATGAATTCCCTAATGATATTCTTGCTATTTCCCGTAATGGGTCTATGGACTTTTTCAAGTTAATCAGATGCGTTTTTTTGAGATTAAGGAAATTAAGCTGAATTAGAGGGATATGAACAGTAAAATGGAGAAGGATGATGACAATAATAATAGAGATAGAGTTAAGGCCACCAATTTATGGACTGAGGAAGAAAATAAATTCATGGCGGAGTGCCTTAAGAAAACTGTTGAGGATTTATAGCATTTCAAAAGCAACCATGATTGTAAGCAGTCTGAGATGGAGGAAAAGCTAAGGAATATAAAAGAATCCCTTCACAAGGTGTTAGTAATGAGCCATAAAATTTTAAAATCTACAACAAAGACCATGAATACGATGGTGGAAATTTTGGAAAATGCTTATCAGGTCAGGACGACTGTGTACATGGATGTTGAGAAAGAGGAAAGCCAGCTGGAAGGTGGAGGGCTGAGCAATAGAACCAGAGCAAACCTGAAGAGGAAGGCAGATCAAGCTCTTGTGAACATCCAAGAAATCAAAAATATATGCTCTTAATATGAACAAAATTGAGCAGGAGGCAGCGAAGATCCTCAAGAATCTGCCCTAGGGGTTGGACTTTTGGTGGTTTTTTGTTGGCTTTTTGCTGTGCTACCTTGGGTTCCATTATTTTCTTCTTTGTGGGCAGCGTTTTGTTTTTAGCTAGGACTTTTTTAATGTTGTATCTTTTTCTCTTTTACTATTAAGGGTTCCAAGTTCCCTTCAAAACCTATTTGTTCCTTAATCAAAAACTTTCACCTGAAGAATGTACATAATTTGTAGACTCAAACCACTCTATCAAACACTGTAACTCAGGAGACCATCTTTTGGAACACCAAACCAAAAATCCTCTTGACACAAACAATATACCAACACCATCAACATACCTTAAGAATCACAAGACTTGAAGCACCACTATTGAGAAACGTGAAGCCAAAACATTTATCCTAGACACCTATGTAATACATAGTCACACAATGGTGAACACAACTTTTGTTGTACAATGATCCAGCATACCATATCTTGAATATGGAATCTCTAAACATCTCTCACCAACATATTTGAACCACACAAGAATAGCATCAACACAAAAGAAATGTGAAGCACATTCTAAACCACTTAACACACCTTCGTCACACTATTTTCTCTTTTCTTCAACTTTTCTTAGAAGCACTTGGAAACCAAGCACTAGAGACATCATCTTAGCATCTCACATCATAAAGATAGATCCATGTACTCACAACACTTCCTCAATATCTCAACCATACATGCATACCCATACAGTTCAATTAACACCTCTTCCATCAACCAATTGACACCAATGACAACACAAGCTTGTTGACATCAATGACAACTCCAATATTCTCATACTTTCAATAATCTCCCCCTATCATTGATGGCAACACAAGATGTGAAAAAACATCAAAGATAACTATCCTTTCTCTTTTTATTTTATTGATTAGACAGTTTACACAATATTTGTCTCTCCCTGTTTCAACATGCTTTACTCTCCCTTTGATAATAATGATTAGACAACATACACAACTTTCTCACCCTGATACCTTGCACTTTATCACATGATTCTCTCTCCCCTTTTGACATTAATGAAAAAGGATAAAATGTTTACATTTGTGAATGGTTGATCTAGACCTATTCAAACATGGACAAACAACACAATGTTAGTCAATAAACACATCTAAAACAATCATTCCCCATGAGATTCATTCAAATGTAGTCCCTAGGGTCAAGTAGTAATACTTGGACTTTTCAAAGTTATTTGCTCTTTCAAAAGGTTTGACATTTGATGTCCTTCTTGAATGTTCATTTTCAAGATTTTGGATCCAAACAATGTGTTTAACTGACTCAAAATTGCACAATCCTAGGATGGAAAAGAAAATATTTGTTGAATTCCCACTTGAATAAATCCAGCTACACTTATTCAGAGTGGATGATTAGAAGCTTGACCACACTGGCTCCCCTCCACGACACTCACTTCTACGAGTCAGCCAAGCTTCAATACTCACGAATATCCCATGACAAATTTTTCATCTCTACAAAGAACTGCAAGTATGTGGGATGGCTCTAGAGGTCCGACCTCTTGACACCAAAAAATATTGGGATTTTGGATTCTAAACAAAGGTTCATAGTAAGGGCATCCAGTTTAGGGGGTGCAATGATAAAATCCTTGTGAGAGATCTCCCAACCCTTAGAACAAGGGATTTACACATCATAAAGATACTGGGGGAGAGTTATCATGCCCCGCTTCCTATTGTTTACAATTTTCATCACAACCACAAGTTTATATAGCGGTTTGGAAGAGTTTGGCTTATGCTTGTTACCGCTTGGGTCATTCCCTTAGGGTGAGTACTTTTTCCCACCAAGGCAGGCCCTCTAAAGGTGAACAATAGCGAGCAAGCACATTCGTAGTTTGATCAATCTTTGTTTGTGTGAACAAAGAGAGAACACACATGATATACTTAACTCACACTAGCAAGATTTTGTTCAATTTTTAAGATCCAAAATTGAAGTGTGGAGGCAATATTTTAGACAACCTATTATCACCAAAATATTTTTGATTCTCAAGATCACTGTGAAGTGCAAGAGAAGTGCATATGCCTTTTAAATGATATTAACTTGTAAAAAAGATTGCAAAACATGAAAAAAAACATGTTCATTTTAACTTCAAAAGCAATAATGGATTCTTTTAATAGCACCAAGATGAAGTGTGAAGTTTGCTTGTTCAATTTTTAGATCCAAAACCAACTCTAGTAAGTTCCTAAAGTTCTTTTTAACCCTTTGATTATTCTTTTTAAAACCCAAATGAAATTTATTTTGAGTCCTAAAAAACTTGAAGATAAAAAAAGCCTTAAGAATGGGATTATAAATGTTCCCAAAGTGTTTAAAAACACTTGTTACAATCATGCGATAGTGTCATAGGAGGCCTTCTCCTTGTTTCCTCCTTTTCCTAAACAATGGATATCAGATGCTTTTTCTTTCACTTCAATACTCCATGCTCCTCTTAAAACCTAGAATCCATGCTCAAAATGTTAGATAAGATCAAGAAACAAAAAGATATGAGGGTTAGATGAATGATTAAGCATAAAAACCCTAAAATTTAGACCATGTTACAATGTGATTTGACTTTAAGTGAAAATTTGAAAATTTTAACTTTATCAAAGTTGAGAAACACCTACACTATTGGATAGATTATGAAATTCTACCCCATTTCAAAAAAAAAGCTCCAAAAAAGACCAAAATATGACCAACATACAACCATTTTAAGATTGAGTGCAAAAGTAAGAAAATAAAGGCGTCGCCATTTGAAACACAGAGGCAATGACGCTATTTGAGTGCAAATAGCGACGCTGGAATGATAACATCGTTGTTCGAGGATTTGAGCGTCACTATGGTGAAACAATCATCGCTCTGTGGAAAAACAATGACCGCATATGCGTCTCTATTTCCTCTAGCATCACTGTTTGACTAGGAAAGACAAAAAATAGAAAAAATGACGGAAATGGCCAAAAAAATGTGTTAATTTTGAGATTTATGCCCTCCTTCTAGCACCAAAATGTGAATGGTTGATCTAGACCTATTCAAACATGGACAAACAAAACAATGTTAGTTAATAATTACATCTAAAACAATCATTCCCCATGAGATTCATTCAAATGCAAAGAACAAGGAACAAAACAAATAATATCAAATGAAAGCTTATTGAAGTCCTATTCAAAACATTCAAACCAGCATCCCATGGGGTTTGGTGCTACTTTGATGTGGAAAGTATCCCTTTCCCAATTCCTTGCAAGCTTTTGATGATCTTTTATGATGAACAATGTGATCCTTGATGAAATTTGCAATGACCTAGCTAAGATTGATGAAAACTATGAAAATGGTGGATTAACTTTGCTCCAAATCTATAGATAGTGATCTTGCCTCAAGTTGTGGATCCCAAATTAGTAAAAGAACTCTCCATTTATAGAAGAGAAGGATGGAAGAATGAGCAAAAAGGATGAATGTGGGATTAAAGATCAACCAATAACACAATGCCACTTGTCAACATGCTATTGAAGAGAGGTGGAGCACATTTTGATGAATGTGCACATAAATGCCATTAGGCGGAGATTTGAAATTCAAAATTTAGCTTGTGGAGGAAGATGTGAAAGAGTTATTACCACTTGGCTCAAGAAAAATGACTTGTAAGAGCTATAAATGCCAAGTTGGAGGATGAGACATTTGGGGGGAGAATTCAAATTTGAAGAATATTCCAACTTGATGCCCTTTTTGAATGAAAATAGATGAATTTATAAATCAATTAAATTGATTTACTTGAGCAAGTTGCAAAATCTAGAGGATTTGATGGATTAGAGTTAGGATTAATCATGATTTGATTAACTTATTAGTTGTTTTGACGTTTTGACTTAGATATTTGGATTTATGTAAATCAAAGTGAGAGGAAAATGAATATTAGATTTAATTAAATAAAAGTTTGATTTATTTAATTAAAAGGGATGGCGTTAGACTTTAAATCAAATAAAGGTTAGTTTATTTAATTTAAAGGAGATGAAATATGATTTAATCAAATAAAGTGATTTATTTAATTAAAAGAGAAACATTAGGATTAATTAAACAAAATGATTTATTTAATTAATAGAATATAATGATTTAATCAAATAAAATTGATTTATTTAATTAAAAGATGAAATGTGATGAATTTAATCAAATAAAGATTATTCGATTAAATGGTTAGCAATGAAGATGATTTAGGCAAAACTGATGTTAGTAAACCAGGATCAGGTGCATGAGATCAATTAGTACAATTTACATGTCTACATTTTGCCCCTCTTTGAAGCAATGTACATGTTGCGTTGGTTCAAAGGATAAACTTGTCGAGATCAAAATTCAAAATTTTTTGATTTTTTTTGGATGCCCCAGCTAAAAGAAGTATACTAGTACACTGCCCCCTCGAGAGATCGAGTGAAAAGTTTGATTTGAGGGTCGATATTGTGACAAAGAGGTTCAAGATGGATGTATGGATGGTTATGATGATGATGCAAATGAGATGGTTTTAAGATGCTAAGAATAACAAATCTATATTATCCTAAACATCTTAAATGATGATGTAATGCATGCGAGGTGGATGGTGTGATATGCTATGATTGTGAGATGTATGTATGCTAATGGTTTCTGGATGCACGATGGACATGATATTATGTTAGCATGAAAAGAAGATAGAAGAATGAGATGATGAAAAGAGGATCCAATAAGTCCATGATTTGTTGAGACTTTATTAGAAATAACGATGAATGATGATGATCTGTTGAGACTTTATTAGAAATAATGATGAATGATGATGATCATCATCTTACCTTTGTTTTCCTTATTATTATTTTTCAAACTTCTATTTGGACATCTTCAAGCATAGTGACCTATTTTTCCACAATTGAAATATTTGAAAGGTAATTTACCTTTGTACTTATCGATGCCCTTTTCATCCTTCTTACAAAGTTAGCTTCCACATCATCAAGATCATCTCCATCTAAATCTTCAATCTTTTTTTTATTTTCCATCCTTAAAAGTAGTCTCCACTTTTGCACGATTTCTTGGACCAAATTTTCTCATTTCAAATGCAATTAGTGTGCTAAACAACTGATCTCTAGTGTAAGTATTGAACTTTGCAACTTCCTCAATAGTGCAACAAGACCTCTCATTGCACTAACAAGTTCATCAACCCTCTACATGTAGCTTGTAACTGTTTCATCTTCATACATTTGCAAATTCTCAAATTGTGTCTTTAGATTCTGCATCTTAGCTTGTTTAACCTTATCATCTCCTTCATAAGTACTTTCTAGCTTATCCCATATTTCTTTAGCAATTTTTAGATCCATAACTTCCACTAATTCAGAATTTGCAAGACTACTCAAAAGAACAAAACTTGCTTTACCATTTGTTTCATAGGCCTTGATCTCATCACTTGTGCTCAGTCCATTTGCAAGTATAGTGTAATTAGTCTTCACTACTTGAAAAACATTATATCCAAGGTAAACCAGATAGCCTTCCATCTTCACTTTCTAGAATGCATGGTCTATGCCATAAAACATAGGGATTTCCTTCTTTTTCATCATCCCAAATCTACCTCATGTTGTTAATATTTTCTCCAAGGAACCTTTCTTTGACACAAATCCTTAGCTAGGACCCAAATGTGTCCTAACATGCCTCAACACACTTCCAAAAACTTCGAAGACACTTCACATGTAGTGTAAACACCAGGTCGGCCGTTAGCCTAATTAATTAAGTGAACACTTCATCAATATCAAGATAACTTATGAACCACACACCATGCTTCAACACAATCTAGCATATTCCTCTAACATCCTGAAATCCATAAAACTCCTTTGCAACAACTTTCACCTGGAGAATGTATAGAATTTGTAGACTCGGACCACTTTGCCAAACACTATAACTTAGAAGGCCATCTTTTAGAACACTGAACCACGAATCCTCTTGACACAAAAAATAGACTAACACCATCAACATACCTTCAAAATCACAAGACCTAAAGCACCACTATGGAGAAATGCGAAGCCAAAACATTTCTCCCAAACGCCTCTGCAATACATAGTCACACACTGGTGAACACAAATTTTGTTGTACAATGATCCAACATACCATATCTTGAATATAACATCTCTCACCAACATATCAAAAACCACACAGGCATAACATTAACACAGAGGAAATGTGAAGCACATTCCAGAGCATATTCTGAACCATAAAACACACCTTCATCACATTGTTTTCTATTTTCTTCAACTTTTCTTAGAAGCACTTGGAAACCAAGCACTAGAGACATCATATCAAAAATCTCACATCATGAAGATAGCTCCATGTACTCACAACACTTCCTCGATATCTCAACTATACATGCATATCCATACAGTTCAATTAACACCTCTTCCATCAACCAGTTGACACCACTAACAACACAAGCTTGTTGACATCAATGGCAACACCAATCTATATGACAACATCGATCCGATCATACATGCAACATAAATATCATTCAAATTTTCACTTATAGATAGATAAAACAACAAATATAATATGAAATTTACTAATCTCACTCATACCTTTATCAAAGGCATCAAAGATGATACTGTTGTGAAAACACCATGCTCCATTGTGGTACAAATACCAAGAGGAGCATCAATTGATGTCATCATATGAAAGTGAAACAAAATTATTAAATTACCAAAATCTGCCTAACATTATTTTATAAACATTTAATGATTAAAATAGTTAAGCTTACCTCAGTGAAATATGTATGTCCGCTCTGATTGACAATTGTTGATGTCAAAGGCCCAACATTAACCCATTCAACATCTAATATGAGTTATAATATTACCATTCATATAATTTTAAAATATTCACATGTATTATAATTATTATTATTTTACTAGTTACATAAATGTGGACTCGACATCATTGTTTAATCGAGTGGTGGAGGGCCGCCAAGTGTGAGGTGAACACTCTGACCCAAAAAAATTATTATAATAAATATAGTAATTTAGTAAACCTTACATTTCAAAATGAAATATAATAAATTGAATTTAACCTTGTTCAAATTTACTTGTCTATATCCAATATATAGACAATTTGATCCAATATATATGTGTCCTAATCTTGGGAAAGTGAATCCTGATCATCCCTAGACCCATAATCATGAAGAGAATCATATTTTTGAGTAAGGTGAAGGTCAAGACCTGGAAGACCCACCAACATCATCTGGTGTTAGAGGCCTAGCGTATTTTAAAAGGGTTTAAGTGAGTGGGCTAATGGGCTATAGGATCTCAACCTCAATACCCTCCTTCACAACAAAAGGGATAGTGACATGCTTAAACTCTGGTCTAGCAAGGGTTCTTAGTGCTTGTTTTTGGGCATGTTGTGTCCCCACTTTGTCTTGTGCTAAGCCCCCATCTCTACCCTAGAAAAAATTTGCATGTCAAAGTAATTCAGGATCTCATTGAGGACAAACTCACTATATAGAGTTTCCTAGAAAATTATTGTAGGACCTCATTGCTATTACATGGAAGATGGTAAAAAACCATCCACCATATATCCCAAAATTCATTTCTTATCCCTTGGTTCTAATGGATAGGAAACCTCCTACAAGTATCGTGTATGGGTGCATTAGTCTGTGGGTCGATGAACAACACACATTTTTGAACACCACCATGAAAAACCCCCTTGCATTGGGGTATATTTGAACATCATACACAATGGGGTGCTAGGTCTCTTATATCCAATGGTGCAGATTGACAAGACATGGCCAAAGCCCTTGAAATCTCCCTATCAATCCTAACTTCATAAAATACCTTGCATTCTCATTCACTTTGTTTGTCATAATACCATCCAAGGAAACCAAAGGGATCATTTCAACACATTGTAGGGGTCTAGAAACCTTCTCCACTCTTGAATCCTTTATACCCTCTCCCAATCTCCTCGCTTGTCCCCCTTACCAATCCTACTTTGGCACAAAAACCTAACCAAAAGGAGCCTCTAATGAGAAAAATTGAGATCACCTAGCCCTCCCATGTTGCCCTACTGAGGAACGCCCAATGCCCAACTTTGTGTATGGATGTCCATGCTTCATTACCTCCACATATGGAAAAGATTTATAACCTGCACACCGATCATCCTTAGGAAACCTTTGCCTATCCTAGTTGCAGCGGACAAGGGCAGATGCAGAGACGACAATGTGTTATATTCAATACCATATATTTTATTCCTTCTTCAAATACCATAATTTTTATTCCTATACTAGATTTCAATATTAAAAAGTAGATGGTTAAATCCAATCTTACGCAATTATAATTAGACAATTCCATCTAGATAAAGGAAGAAATTTTTCAATCTAGTTATAATTGTTGTTGACTAAAAACTATACTTAATGGATTAGTGGCCACAAATTCAAATTAGTTTCATGAAACAACATAAGATAGTGATATTAATATCTTATTCTAGTCACTAGAAAGTATGACAAGAGTGTCCCTTGTGCAATAACATAAGCAAGACTACAAGGTATCTTTTAGTTGTGTTGGAATTAGTATAATCATCATTTTGTCTTTACAACTAGACCCTTTATGCCTTCTCTTCACTATATGATAACTAGGGGAATAGTGGTGTTGTAGGCACTATTGGGGCTTCTCTTAAGGAGGTTGAACTTTAAATTTCCCTTTATTAGGATCGAGATCCTCAAAAGATTTTCCAAATTGAGAATAATTACCTTTGAGAAATATGTAGTGTTCAATGACTAATGTGGGTGTGTAGGTAAAGTAATAATGACTATTAGTTTATACTAGTTATGTTGTCCTTTCCTCTATCTGTGTGTTGTCGTATATTTAGGTTGGTTGTGTATGAATTTTCTATCTCCTATACCTCTCTCTTTCTATTTATGCAGTTATCCTTGTCTTTAAATAATATTATATAACCATTTTAATTGTTAGGGCTCGAAAATGTTAGAATAGCATAAAAATAAACTAAAGTAAAAAGGGTACCTCCAAAATTAGAAAAATCAAGTTTTAAATATTGAAGATGCTAAAATTGAAATAAATTGAGTGTTTGGATTTAAGAAATTAAAGTGAGTGGGTTACACAACAAGGGACAACTCATACACCAAATAATCATAAAATGCTACTATGATTATCTACTAAAATAAGAGGCTAAAGGAAATAGTAAACATTCCAAGGAGTTGTAGGAGATAAAAGATAAAAGAGTACCTATTGCAAAATAGATGTAGAAATATAGAATTATGGGATTGAAAAACAACGAGGACCTTATTTGGGCGACTTATCAGGTTAGTAGTGCTCCATGGGTGTAAATTTTGGGGTAACATGTTGGTTCCTTAATTCGAATTCAATATTCTTTAAGGGGATGTGAATCCCTATGATTAAGAATATTGATATCACACCTCATTTTTAAATACTTTAATAATGTGTATTTTTTGGTATTCATTTTGATTTCTAGATAATATAGATTTAAAATGTGAATATTTATAGTTCCATTATAGTGACCATTCCAATGTAAATTTATGATCCATTGTACGATTAGTTATAAATATTAGTGTAATAATATAAGAATTGGGAATACGTTTGTTTGATTAAATTAATGTGATTTTTGTTTATTAATCAGATTATAATATGATTGTGATTTAAGGACTAACTACTTTGTAATGATGAGGTGCATGCAAAGGAGTATTTTCCCCCTCTTAGAAGAGGAGGGAGGGCATCATCAAAGAGAGTGTTAGATCAAGATAGAGAGTAACCATACCATAACACTAAGAATCAATTATGTGCACAAACACACATAAGGTGTTGTCATTGTTAAAAGTATTGGTTTTATGTAATGTTCTATCTTTGTTAGTTTCTCCGTAACTAGCTTAAAGTTAGTACTTATGGTTAAAGGTCAAGTTTTGTTGTATTCTAGTTATGGAATTAGATGTGCATGATTATTTCATTTCATGGTTATCGTATTTTAGTTGTTTGTCGTGTAGGTGAATGGTTGGAAAGGTGAGTTCATTATTTTATCTAGGTTGTTTATTTTAAAATGAAAAAGATTAATTTTGATTAAGTTGAAATACTATAAAATATATAAATACAATGCATAAAAATATTAAACTCAAATAATAAATTATCTTTCTTGAAAAGCTATTGCAACACCTTTTGGGATCCACCATCACTCCATATGAATGAAAGGAGGGAGAAGAAACTAAAGTTTGAGTGGTCATAACTACATTGAAGTGGAAGTATGAGAGGTAAGTAATGTCATGTGTTGTTTTGGCATAAAAGAAGGAGAGATGAATAAGAAATTGCATATGGATGTTATTGAAGTAGGATGCGATTCTAGAAAAAAGTGTGTGAAGGGAAAAAAAGTTTGGGAAAGAGGTTGATTCACAAATGTGGAATTCTTCCTTATTTATTTGGTTAACATAGATTTCATGCACAATTTTATTTAAATCTCCTTTGTAAAAGAGAATAGGGAACATAAGGAAAGAGGAGTTATCTTTTGAATTTGTTGTGGTATGTAATGTTGTACGAGCCATTACCCAAGCTCTATAAAATCTCTTTTATCATCATTTTTGTAACTATTAGTAAGTATTTCCTATATCACCATTTTCTTGGGTGCATATTTAATACCTTCCATGGTTTATTCTTTACCAATCTTGTATTATGTTTAAATATAAAAATATATATACAAATTGTATGAATATATGTATATGTGTAAATAAATATATACATGTTCATACAAATATAGCGTGTTGATTATAAATTATCTAGAATTCAATTTGACCATTTGCCAACAACAAATTAAATACACCATATTGTATATTGGTTGTTGGAAGAAATAGAGAGTCATAGAGGAAATTGTAGGTCATGAATTCTTTTTTTTCTTAAGTCTAGAAAATTTCCATGAAATAGTTCATTTGTTAATCAAGATATCAATGACATTGTTGCTTTTTATCTTCCATAAGAATGCAAGATAAATTGTTGTTTTATTTTTGGAGGTGTCTTTATTTCTATCCAACATTACAATATGTTAATTTTTGAAGATAATCAACCCAACCAATAACTTCTTACCTTGTTGTTCAAAATTTACTTATTTAGTCACTGTAGTTAATTATAGTTATGCTAATTTCATGTAGTATAAATAACTAGCATGATAAATTAAAAATTCGTTGCTCTATACTGATCTACGCACCATAAAGTGAAGTAGTGATTATCTTTGCTTGCTACAATACTTCTAAGTACAAACTTTGTTATATTTGTTATATTAGTACTAAAGTGCAACTGAAAGTATACAAATTGTCATACATATTTTATGTTAAGTATCTCTCTATTTTAGTGCATCTAAGTGGATAAACTTCATCGTACATATTTCATATTAAATACTCATTTGTTGTAGTGAAGCTAAGTACTTATACTTTGTTATATCTATTTTGAATTTACTATCGCCTCGTAACTTTGCTAAATTTATGTACTCTATTTTATTGTTCTTATAATATCCCACTCTATTAGTAAAATGGGATTTCTACAATATAGAATCATTGGACTAAGTGCATAAGATATCGAGTACCATTGTATAATTTAAGCATGAATTATGTGGGTATGTGTATGTGTATATGATTAACATACACATATAGACATAAACATGTTCATATGACATGTAACATAAGAAATAAACCTTGATTTTTACCAAACAAAAGAAATATTAGGCTTGCTAATTGAACAAGTTTAAGACTATGGGAGACCATCCTACAAAACAAAAAGTAAACATAAGAAAATTGTATGAGATTTATTAAAAGATTTCAGTTTATTATAGTTAAGGTTAATACATTATTGAAGTTATTTATTAAGGTATACTCAAATTTTTTAAATTTGGAATCATAATTGAGATTTTGCATAAAGGGCTTGAATCGATATTTGTGTATAGAAGTTGATATGAATGTATGTATAACTTTATATGTATGTACATATTAATAACTATTTATATAGACTTATACAAAGAGTGACCTATATTATTTGTTCATGCTAACCAAAATGGAATAAATTCCTATGAGTCAAAAAGATGCATGGGAATGTACCAATCTTAGTATATGGAGAATTTATAACTTGCTTTGGGATTTTTCCAAAATTAGTGAAATTATTTTCTTATCTATTATAATTGTCTATTGTAATAATGTGTCCATGTGAAAACATTGAGGTCTTTTGATGAAAATTTTGAGAAATAGGTGTGTGGACAATGATAGACATGTTCATATAGGAATGCAAATTTTGTATTTAAAATTTTGGTCAAAGTAATGAAAATTCTACTTGCCTTGTTGGTTCATTGTGTCTAATAGATTGCATTCAATCAAAGTTTTCATACTTAGCTAGAGGGTATTTAGGGTAGTATGACATGTTGTATGTGACAAAATTTGTACACTACACTAGTTCTTGGATTGCCTAATATGGTTATAGACTCCTTTATCTACTGCCCTCGTGAAGGGTAGGACCACTTCCAGTTGGAAGGTATGTGGGGGACTATTGGTATGTGGTTGGAGGTAGAGTACTTTGATGATACTCTCTGTCATCCAACTAAAGATTGTCAAAGACTTGTTCATGAAAGAAAATCTATTTATATTCAAATGTATATTAAACAAAATGCAAACTCTATGTGATCTAAAGGTGTATGCTTTATTGATAGCTAGATACATGTTCATTCCAATGAATTATACTTGAATTCAAATATAAAATGATTTTATTTATTATTTGTTGGAAATAGGATGTCATTTAATTGCAATCCTAAACATTATTTATTTTATGTATCTCCTAAGTCCTTGGAATGTGTTCAACAACACTACGATTAGGAAGAGATTAATATTTGATGAAATAATCATGTTAATTGACATTTGTAATTAATTATAAATGTTAGGAGCATGTGAGGGCATCCATTATGAGTTCCTAAATAATAGGGGCACATGGGGCACCCAAATGGTAGGTGACACTCACCTTGAGTTTAGTTAACTATTCAGAGTAAGAGAAAACACTTTTGAATGCATGTAAAGATCTTAGGAGTTAGGGTTTGATGTTTGCATGCATGAAGTTCAGTTTAGTTTATTTCAAATCAGTTTAGTTTAGTTCAGTTCAGAATCAGTTCAGTTCAGTTTAGTTTAGTTTAGTTTAGTTCAATTCAATTCAATTCAGTTTAGTTCAGTTTGGTTCAATTCAGTTATGGTTCAGTTATCTTCAGTTAGTTTTAGTTGAATGCTAGTTAAGTTTAGTTAACTTGGAATGCATGGCTAATGACTTGAGTTGCATGACAGATAACATGGACTACCTTCAGTTAACAGGGGATGACCATTCTTGCATGAATGGTGTTGAGAAATGTTTCAGTTAACAAGAAATGACTTGGACCCAACTTGGGTGCCCAAGTTGGCTTCTTGGAATTAACTCCTTTGCATGTTGAGATATTTCAAAAGGCTCAATTAAGTGGGACCACTCTTGGGTGCTTACTTCGAGGATGAAGCCTTGAAGATATTTATAGAATAAAGGTTGAGTTTGTACTTTAGTTTGGGACACCCAAATGGATGAAGATGAAGATTTGACATTGTTCTTCATGGTTAAACTCTACTTGGAAGAGATAGGTGTACCTTATAGGAGATAGGGATTGAGATTTGTAATTGTAACTCTTTTGGAGTTTACAAAGTTGTTTATTGCCTATATATCTCAAGCAAGTTGAAGAGAGTTTGTATCATTTTTTATTGTAGGTTGTGAAGAAGATTTGGTGAAGGAAAAAGAAGCATTCTCAAGCAAGAATTGGAGCTATTGTAATCTACTTCAAAGATTGAATAATAGAATAATTCTTGGTGGAGTTTTTTCCTGAAAGGGTCTCTCCTTGGTACATGCTTGTGTAATCTTTCTAATATCTTGTCTACTTCTTCTATCAAATTTTGTCTACATTCTACAAATAGTCAAATGAATTAATCAGATAATCACCCACAAAGAATTTGTAACAAAGGAAAAGCTTATTTAGATCAGTAATATTAAAGTTTTACAAATTATTAAGCTAAGAAAACATCTCAATTTTTGACATTTGGTATCAGAGCTAAGGTTGGGTCGAGTATTGGGACGCCTTTCTCTTAAAAGATTGGAGGTTTTTTGGCTTAGTAGGAGCTTTTATTATTTTTTGTTATTGCTGATTTTGGAAAATAAGTTTGTTACAAAGAGGTATATATTCTTGCTTTAGAGGATGGTTATCATGTGTCACTGAGAGCTTGGATTCACAGATTTGGTGTGAGCTTATGATATAAATGTGGCTTTGATTATGTGCATCATGATGCCATGGGATTGCTCAGTATCATGGTTCAGTGGGAGCATTTGGCAATGAAGTGGATTCTCGGTTGTAGGATGGTTTTGTTATTATGTCATGGTATACTCTTGATTAGCGGTTTAGAGTTGTGGCAAGGTACATGTTATGATAATTTTGATCATGAGGAAATGTCTGAAATTACATATGCTTTTGACAGTGATGGTTTGATGTTTATCTTGTTGCCATGTATAGCTTAGTATCACAGTTCAGTGGGAGCTTTGGTAGGATATAATGATCTTCATGAAGAGGATGGTAGTCACGATGCCATGTGTAACTCGGTACCATGGTTCAATGGGAGTTGTTGGTAGTGACATGGATGCATCATTGGTAAGGTTATCTTCATGTGATTGGGGATATGGTTTTTTATTGGTTTAGAGTGGTTGCTATTATGTCATGGTTTACTCTTGATATGCATTTAGAGTTTGGCATATTACATGTTCTCTTGAGATTAGGATGTATGTTATGGTTCATGTGATCTCCTAAGAGGAGATGGTTAGATCATGGATGTCATGTTTATGTTCAAGATTGGAACTCTGACATTAATCTTGTGTAGTTCTCTTAAGTATTGGGTACATTAATCATTTGCTTGATTACTTCATGATAGTGCTATGTTGCATTTGGAGTTTGGCATGAATTAGTTGGTTATAGGTCCTCATGGATACTTGGAGAAATAGGTGAGGCTTGATTTCTCTTATGGTTAGAGACATGTGTTGGAATGGTTACTAGCAAGAAAGTTTTTCCAACATAAAATACCAAGGAGCCTACACCTTGGTTGAACATGAGTTCAACACACTTGGTGGTAACACATGCCTTCGAAAAGGCAATTTGGATATAGAGACTTGGGAAAGGTATTGGCTTTAATTGCAAGTAAGTTAAATTTGAATGTGATAGTCAGAGTGCTATGTGTTTAGCCAAAAAAAAATCCTATGTATCATGCTCGTACTAAGTATGTTGATGATAAGTATCACTTTGTGCAAGAAGTGGTTGGAAGTGGGAAGGTATTAATTGAGAAAGTTGAAACTTTAATTAATGTTACAAATTATCTTATGAAACCAATTCCTACAGATAAGTTCTCTTGGTCTTAATCATTTGCTTGGAGCTTCATGATTATGCAGGTTGCATTTGAAGTTGGCATGAATTGATTAGTTGGTGCAGGAAGGCCATTGGCCTTAAGTTATGTACTTGGTTTATAATTATTCCTTGTTTAGAATAATTGCAATGTATAATGTCAAGTGGGAGAATGTTGGAAATAGGATGCCATTTAATTTCAATCCTAAACATTATTTATTTCACGTATCTCCTAAGTCCTTGGAATGTGTTCGACAACACTACGATTAGGAAGAGATTAATATTTGATGAAATAATCATGTTAATTGAAATTTGTAATTAATTCTAAATGATAGGAGCATGTGAGGGCATCCATTACGAGTTCCTAAATAATAGGGGCACATGGGGCGCCCACATGGTAGGTGACACTCACCTTGAGTTCAGTTAACTATTCAGAGTAAGAGATAAACACTTTTGAATGCATGTAAAGATCTTAGGAGTTAGGGTTTGATGTTTGCATGCATGAAGTTTAGTTCAGTTTAGTTCAGATCAGTTCAGTTCAGTTCAGTTCAGTTTAGTTCAGTTCAGAATCAATTTAGTTCAGTTCAGTTCAATTATCTTCAGTCAGTTTTAGTTGAATGCTAGTTAACTTCAGTTAACTTGGAATGCATGGCTAATGAATTGAGTTGCATGAAAGATAATAGGGACTACCTTTAGTTAACAGGGGATGACCATTCTTGCATGAATGGTGTTGAGAAATGTTTCAGTTAACAAGAAATGACTTTGACCCAACTTGGGCACCCAAGTTGGTTTCTTGGAATTAACTCCTTTGCATGTTGAGATATTTTAGAAGGCTTAGTTAAGTGGGACCACTCTTGGGCACCTACTTTGAGGATGAAGCATTTAAAATATTTACAGAATAAAGGTTGAGTTTGTACTTTAGTTTGGGACACCCAATGGATGAAGATGAAGATTTGACATTGTTCTTCATGGTTAAACTCTACTTGGAAGAGATAGGCGTACCTTTTAGGAGACATGGATTGAGATTTGTAATTGTAACTCTTTTGGAGTTTACAAAGTTGTTTATTGCCTATATATCTCAAGCAAGTTGAAGAGAGTTTGTATTAGTTTTTATTGCAGGTTGTGAAGAAGATTTGGTGAAGGCAAAATAAGCATTCTCAATCAAGAATTGGAGCTGTTGTAATCTACTTCAAAGATTGAATAATAGAATAATTCTTGGTGGAGTTTTTTCCCGAAAGGGTTTCTCCTTGGTACATGCTTGTGTAGTCTTTTTAGTATCTTTTCTACTTCTTCTATCAACTTCTATCTACATTCTACAAATAGTAAAATGAATTAATCATATAATCACCCACAAATAATTTGTAACAAAGGAAAAGCTTATTTAGATCAGAAATATTAAAGTTTTACAAAATATTAAGCTAAGAAAACACCTCAATTTTCAACATTATTAAGTATAATGATGCTTACTTAATTACGTGAATTTAATCATTCTATTTTTAATGTTTTTATTCATCAATAAAAATGTGATAATTTGATGATTTTTATTTTAATGAACAAGTGCTAGCTACAATAGAATGGTTGGCCAACACTTAAAACTTTACAAAATCTAGTTGGGTGACCCTTTAAAAAGAATTGAATATACACATTTTTCTTGAATTTATTTCAATGTAAAACATATAAGAAAACTCACAAAATGACAAAGGATTTGTAGAATTATAGGGATCAAGTAACCTATTCCTTGTACCTTTAATGTCTTGGTGTGAATTAAATAATATTATAGAAATAACTTATTATGTGATGGAATCATCATTTTAGAATCAATTGGGTTGACAATGATTTTTTAAATAGTCACAATGCATATTCAAGGAATTATAGATTCAATTATTAACTATCAATATTCATTCTTGATGAGGACATATTTGATGGTTTCTAAACATGGATAATTTCCTTTCAATGATAAAACTTGCAAATATGGTTCAAACAACCTAGGTCCTACATAATAATCCTTTAAAATATTTGCATTCTCTATTAGTTCTTGTGAAAGATTCACATTAATCCTTAAGTAATAACTAACACAAGACAATGATAGAACATAAAAAATATGTGTAAAGGAACTCAAGATCCTTAATTTCTTATCTTAAAAGTATATAAATATACATGATGAGACAACACTAAATTGAGAATATTCATTAATATCATTTCAAACAAAGATAAGTATCAAGAAAACACTAACAAAGAACAATTTTCTTTGTGTTTCTTCAAATAGAGTTTACATGTATTAGAAATATTTTCTCACTTTTTCAACCTCTTTACATTACAAAGATCCAATCCTTTTATAAGGGCAATTACAAAGAAAGATCCCATGGATGGGTGAAACTTTCCACTCTACAACATCTAGATGAACTAATTACAAACCACTTGAATAATTGACATATGAAAAACTTGGGTGAAGTTAATGAGCCTTTGTAAGCCATTAGAAGAATTAGTTAGAGAAAAATCATTCTCTAACCTCTCATGTTGATAAAGATCCTACACATGGGATGACATGGTGATGCAAAGAAATTAAGAGGAGATTTGCAATTACTTGGCCTTGTTACTATAGATGTGGAAAAATAATGTGGCCTTGGAGGGGTTGGTGTTGCCACTTGGAACTCAATAGCTAGATTGGGGAATGCAGAGCTAATGAGGATGCAACCATTCACCATTTGACCAAGCCGGTCCATTGTAGATGAGGGAATACAAATTGAAGGGAAAAATATCACCATCCTCTTATGAGTCCCTACAATTGGTCTCGGGCAATATGTCATCATTCATTGAGTTGCTAAAGAGGACAACGAGAACCATAAGGGATGGAAAGGAATGTACTATTGAATTATCTAATATTTTCACTCCACCATGAAAAGTAGGAGATGATGGGACATGGATAGTTATATGGTTGACACATGGAGATGGTACTTTTCATTCTAATACCATCTATCCTTTCAAATCCTTCCTCACTAAAATTATCAAATTCAAAGAAAAAATGGAGGGAAGAATCCTATACAACCCCAACTAACATTGAATAATTTATTAAACTCTCAAGAAACATCGTAACCTCTTGAAAAATTGTTCAATCGAATGATCTCAACTAAAAACCTTGGGTGCCTTTGAAATCAATAGGTTTTGGTAATTATCCTCCTAATTTTACCTTATTCAAGTTTCACATAATTCTTTTTTTTCGCCACACTTGCTATATATCTAATCACTTCTATAAAAATCCTTAAGAAATATATTGGCATGATTAAGAGGATATTTACAAGTGTATTAGGGGACACAAAAATTTCAAATCATTTAATTCCCATGAATGGTTGTTAATCCATTTGACAAACCCCTCCTTATATGGCTAGTTAAAATTAAGGATGGTTACCAACATATGTTGGCGTGTCTTGTATCTAGAAACCAACAATACTTTAGTCTCCTTCATAAAAAAATCAAGTCTTGACTCTAATTTTAGTAATTTACCCAAACGTGTGTTACGTAAAAATAGGTCAATTTTATCCCCCTAGGTAACATGTGATGAAAGCTAGGGCGTTATCCTGAAATTTAGCTTTCCAATGTTCTAGTGATTTCAAATCGTCACCACACTAAAGTATTTTTGGTAGTTGGCAACCTTCTAATACTCTAAAATGATCAAATTTCTCCTTGACCATCAAGTCAAACTTGCTTTGATAAGTTGAAATATCGTTTAATAGTCCCACCACTTCATGTGCATTTGATATTCTTGTAGAGGAATCAATATTGTATTTTACATTTGCTTGAATATTATTCAACATTAAAACCCTTGGAATCCACTTATTCAAAATTAGCCTCAAACTTGAGCTATGTTTAGATTGATTATCCCTGGTCCTTTTCTTATAATCATACCAAGATCATGCATCATCAACCTTGTGAAAATACATGTAATTATATAGTAAAAAATATTATTAACAAAATCTATAATATCTTTGATACCTTTTTCCTTTTCCTCAACCTCTACATCTTGAATTGTCTTCAATCTATTCTTCAAATATGCTATACTTAACATCAAAGTATCCTTATCTTCTTGCAATTTCTTTGCTAAACTTCATTGAACAAAATAGTGCTTACCGAAATAGATGCAACTTGAAATGCAAATGTGTCTCCTAATCTCCCAATGATTGAATTTCCCCCTAATTCATTATTCTCTCCGGCTACTTGGAGTTTATTATACTTTGGAGCCATAGCTCATATAGCTAATGTCTCATGTGTCATATTGAATCCAAATCCAAAGTATAGATCTTTAGCTTGCTTCTCACTCTCCTAGACATCCTCATTAGCATCTTTCCTTCTAATAGTATCCATGGCAATGGTTGAGGATATCTCATCCTAGCAATAATAGACATCCACTCTCTTTGACCAATCTCTTACCCTTTTTGGGGTTGTGTTAGCCAAGTCAAATTCAGTTTACCTTTGGAGACTTTAAGTAGTGCTCTCATCAATACTTTTTCCCCTTGTTGTTCTTTATCTATCAATATTTCCATATTTGCATTTGTTTTCACTTTAACTAGCATCATCTTGAATTCATTTGACTTAATAAAGTCTTCATTTGAAAGGAATTCTTCACAAGCCAAGGCTCTAACATTTTTTTATTATTTTCTCCCCTTCTTCCAAATTCCACAATGTTCTTTCAAAGTGGATGTTAGCAACACTAGGCCTCCTAAGTGAAGTAATAATTCACTTATCTCCTTATCTTCACTACTATTTTCACTACTAGCTTTGGTGATATCATAATAAATTATAGGTTGGACTTGTTCTATTGGTGCAACCCTTGTGGAGTGCTCTCCACTAGCAACTAACACAACAAATGACCCTAGGGCTTGAAAAACTGGTTGTGCAATTTAATGCTAGCTATGCTTTTGTCTTTCCATATATCATCCATAGGAATAATACTTGTAGCAGTCATTGGATATATCATTACCAAACTATCAAATATTTCCAACATTATCTTCCTCCTAGAAATCGAGTCCTTAACATCATTGAATGCACCTTGATAATTCATATCAGGGGCCTTTCTTCTTTTCTCACCATGGAGAATATGTGCCCAATTATTTCTTTTGATTTCATTTTTTTTTTGGTCAAGCAATTCTTGATCAAATCATCGTGTTCATCTTGATGCTCATAGCCTAATATTCACACTTCCTTTTTGGTCTTATTAATAAAATGTTCATGGTCATACCTTCTTGTTTTCTCAAATTGCATACTATGTTCCATCAACTCTGACTTTAAGAGCTTAAGAACCTCTTTGGAATTTATTAAAATAAAAAAAAACTTCAATATAGAAGAGAAAAAAGATCACTTTTTATGTCTCATTGAGTGAATTTTATGTGCTTCATTAACCTACCACATGGTTTTAAGAAAAGCAATCCTATCAGGGACTTAAAAAGGAATAACATGTGGTTTCACTTCAACTTCATATACTCTAATGATTGTCTTATCTCCATGATAGAACCAATCACCTCAATTATGCTCATGATCTACTTTAGGATTGAACTGCTTTAGTCTCAAGAACTTGGCAAAGGTATCAAACAATTTACTTGTGTACTCCAACATATTCATAATTTTAAAAATAGTGCTAAAAATACAAAATTTTAAATTTTGACAATGCATATCCCACACATATGTTGTTCTTTGAATTGTCATTGGATAATTTTTTGACATCACACATAACTTTGAGGGCAAGGTCCTGAGCATCTCTTCCAAGATATAACAAAACATGACATAACATAGAGTACCATTTACATGACGACATTATCTTGTCAACTTCAAGGGAGACTAGTTCCTTATGAATTCCCTCCACCAAAAATGATGTAAAATCAAATAGCCTTTTGACATAATTGTGTTGAACATCTACAATAATCATTATAATATGCATATATGTTTGCGCTTCATAGTCTATCCTCGTAACTTGGTATGTAAAGCTACATGCCATGTTCTAAATTATTTTTTGAAGGTATCAACATTAAAAGGTTCAATCTCTTCTAAAGGAATTAACCTTTTCCCATATGTATTCCTTAATATGTGGTTAGGAAACCACTTAAATTTGTAACTACTCTTATCCCTTAAGTATTCCCAACATAACTCATCAAAGTTTATTTTGTAGCTTTCTTGAGGATTTAGGTTAAAAACTATCCTAATTAATTCCTTATTCAAAGCAAGAAGCACCTCTTTAATTTTGTTCTTCAATTTTTTGGACTTGGGATTATATTGGATAAATATGACATATATAAGGTCAATGTTGACTAAATACAACTAGGACGACCAACTTACCTAGGTCTAATTGCCATATATTATATACAAGACCAATTCTCTTGGCATGATAGTGACAATACTCAAACAATTCTCAACTAGTAAGCGTAATGATGACATATCTAATTAGCCTAGCCCTATGTTGTAATCTATCTAAAATGTACCAATACCTTGGGTGTACTTAGCTTTCTTTATAGAGTTGTGAAACTGACTAATTAAGTCACGGTTTAAGCTTACTATCAACTTAGGAGGAAACACAACCCACTTTTAGGAATGTAGGAGTCTTTAACAATCTAATATATTGGGGATTGATGATTAAAATATACTAGTTGTTGTCAAATTTTAATAGATACAACCATGCAAACCCTAAATTATAAATAGATATAGAGACATTCAAAGCTTTTAAAGTACTCACCCATTATCAATCATGGCTAAAAGAATGTAGATTTTTCATAATCAAATTTGAATGCCAAATGTATTGCCAATATCCTCTTTGTTGTTATTTTGGACTCTAATTTTTTCTCGTTTGTAATCAACTTCAAATGACCCTAAACAATGCAAATGGTATAATTCACCCACTTCACCCCTTTTGCATAAAATGCATGCATAAATTTAGGAAATGAATGGAATAATTTTTAAGTCTTTCAATTATGTTTTGAATTCTAGCTATTGATTCTTTTATATAAGCTAGATCGACGACTATCATGCACCACTATTTTGTCTCGTGGAGAGAGAGTTGACATGCATCAAATTTACATTATTGCCATGCCACCTTGGAATCCTTGAGGATGTATTACACACCTAACAGAGTGAAAAATACATGGCCCAATAAAATAACTTTATTTCAATTGCTAAGTTAACCAAATGTGTTAATTTATCATCTTTGTACAAATGTCAAATATCAAAAATGTAAAAATGGCCCCTCAAGAGAAACCTTAGTGATGCAATAATAGATAGCCACCTATTTTCTAGCTCAACATACCTTCTTACACTTGTAAAGACAATTACCCATCACATTACAAAAGGAAATCAATTCTTACAAACTATGATACAAAGAAGTTGGGGATGCATTTAGAGCTTGCCACATCATCACAACCAATAACAATTATCTTGTTCAAACCTTGTGATAAGAACCATCACACATCGCGTTAACAAGAGCAGGGCTTGCAATTAAAATCATGAGGTAAAGGAAGTCTACGATGTAATAAGAAACTGCCACCTAGTATATATGACAATAATCTTCACTTCTTTGCTATGACATACACAAATAAGCCTTTAGTAACCAATCAAGAGGCACCACTTACTTAGGTACTACACTAATAATAACTTGCAATGGAAAATGCACACTTAAAGACATGACATCATAGTGCTAGCTCACAAGCTTGACAATAAGTATTAAAAGCAAAAGTATGATACAAAAGGCCCCTTGTGATACAATAACAACTTGACATGTAACAAATCAATCGAGACCTAATGCTAGTAAAATTTAGACCACATAAACCTAGCTAATAAAAGGAAATTGACAAAATTAGGTTAATGGGACAAAGATAATAACTTAAAGAACTCAACCTACATAGCAAGTCACCTTCAAATAGAAACTCGATGAAATGACACACAAAAACAAATAAGAGCTAGGATTTCAACCATAAAATAAAAGAATATACCTCAATATAGTAAAACTAAAAACCCTAAGGATCAAAATGATGATAAAATTAGGAACACTTTAACACAACACACCAACATTGAAGTGGAGACAAATAGAGAGGTTACAAAAATATTTAATCAGAAGCAACTTCAAAATAAAAACATTGATTCCATGTGACATTATATTAATTGACGTAGGTACTTGTCCATTGGATACATCGACTTTGATCTAGATGTTAAGTTATCTAAATAGAGAACATAGAGCATGAAGTCACATCACTAGCCCAAAATAGTTGCAAAAGAAAAGTTGAATAGAAGAAAGAGCATGTGGGTGAAACAAAATACTAAGTGGATGAGTAAATATAATATTAACATGCAAGAGTGTCCAAACACCAATGTAGAAAACAAAAGATATGTTAGAAATAAAGTCAAGATAGTCATGAAAACAAAGTAGTTTGGGTGACCAAGATACTATGTTAGACAATTCAATCCTACATATGACCACAAGCAAAAATACTATACAAGAGCAAAAATAAAGTAGAAAACAAAAATTAACAACTAACTCGCACCATTTTATGTATAACATCGATAGATAAACAATGCCTTAAGAAAATCAGACAAATTAAATAGTCAATCTAAGATAATAAAATAAATACCAATCAGAAATAACTTGAATAACATTATTAAATAAAGATTGTGAACAAAATAACATTATTTTTATCCTAACATCCCATAAACCACTTGACCTTGTGGACGTTAATAAAAGCTTTCATTTCATTCGAGGGGACACTTCTCATCTCTAAGATGCACGAGCTAGCTGCTGCTCACAATTCAGAAACACAACCGCCGCCGCTCCCCTCCCCACCAAAACAGATGGAATCGACGACGATAAGCATAATGGGAAGCGACAAAATACATTTTGAACTTTTCAGTTACATTACCCTCATAAATTGTCCACATAATGACGACACAGAATGGTAGCCTGAACAGACAACAACAAATAATGGAGTGAAGGAAACAGAAAGAGAATATACAAGTGCCATTACTTGTTGGTTTCTTGCTATCTTGTGTTGCAGGGTCATGGAAGCCATCACAATTTCAACCAGAAGCAGCAATCTCCTCCTGTTAAATCTCAGATCAAGCCATCATTTATGTAGGCCATCACATCTCCTCCTTCCAAGAAAACAGCTGAGATTACCTTTCCATTCCCGTCAATGTGGCCGTCAAATCGCTGCGTGTCAAAAACTAAACGTGCCCTGTCCGAACGACGACGCCCACGGGCACCACCATTCAGAGCACCATCATCACGGCCACCATCACCAGCACGGACACGTGCACAAAAACCTTGAACACGGGCAGGAGGACGGGCAGTTGAATGCGGCTCAGAAGGCTCTGCTAAATTTTGCCAAGGCTAGTGGATGGGCCAGTTTGGCGGATTTATTGCGGGAAAATTTCAGGCTTTGCTCTTCTTCCATGGTTTTGCTGCTTTTGGCGGCTCTGTGCCATTACATTCAACCAAAGGCGGCAGCTAAGTCAGCTCAGAATGCGTTAATTGCACTCGCACTTCCTCTTGTCGGGGTAATTATATTTTCCCCCTCAAAATTTCCCCCCAATTGAGGCAATCCGAGTCTTGTTTTTTTGTTGCTTAAATTGTTCCGAGCTCTGAATTTATTTACTATTGTTCTTCACAACTTTATAATGCTTTCTCTTTTGTAAAAGCTTCTCAAATTATCTGCTACTTCAGAACGTGATCACTTTTGTTACCTCTTGATCACTTTTTGAAAATTGCAGTCTTTCTCCCAAGAGAATTCCGTTTAAAAATTTGGACAAATAGCAGAATTCGTTGTAATCCAGGCAATACAAATTCTTGTTTTTTGCCTTTGGCGGCTTTTTGCCCTTACGTTCAATGTAAGGCAGCTGCTATATTGGGGTTTATAATGAGCTAATTGCGTTCACATTTTCTCTTGTTGGGGTACGCATCAAAGGTCGTTCGTGTACTATCCAAGACTCTTTCTACCTTTGACTAATTCCAGCAGAGTTTGTGCCACAATTTTCTCTAGTTACAGCAATCTAGGTCTTGTTGGCTTCTTACTTCGTACGTACTTTTAAATTTATATATTTTTTCTTCTTGAGTTCAGTTATTGACAGTTGTCTTTCTTTCATAAGATCCTTTCACTATTTCTATTTTAAAATGTCTTCATTTTTGTAAACCTCTGCAATGCTTCTTCTTTTCTCGCAACTTTGATAATCAATGAAGAAACCACTCTTCGATAAACTACTTTGGATAATCTATGGCGAGAATGGGAGGTTATGGAGTACAATTCTACAAGAAAAAATACCTTGACCCTTTTAATTGCCTAGGCCTCCTTGCACAGAAACCCTTCCATGGGATTCGGCAATTTGGAATTTTATGAGATGTAATCCCCTGTTTGTTCCTAAATTGAGACAGTCAATTTCTAGAGGCAGGCAGGTTTTTTTTGTAATGATACTTGGCTGAAAAGCATCCCATTATGTCAAGATGATAAACTCAAGTATCTAGCTGATTTTGTAATTGTGCAATTAGGATTTGTATTTAGCAACTACATGACTGATGGAGATGGCTTCAAGATTGAGAACAATCTGGGTGGCCCTCCCTTGATGTTGCTGAAAAAGCTAAGATTTTGAATTGTTAGCTTGATAGCTGGTCTTCTACAAAAGGGGTCCAGATAAACTGATTTGAGGAGAGACAAACCTGATATTGTAACAGTGGAGGTAGCATTAGTAGAGATATCACTGGAATCATACAGAAATGAGATGGATATTCCAAGTAAAAAGATTTGGTTATATGGGACTACTAAAAGCAAGTAACTTCCTTTGGCTGGGTCTGCAGCGTAGAGCACTTATATAGGACAGATTGATTAGTTGAGAATTATATGGGCCATCTATCTTCTTTATGGCGAAGAAAATGAAGTCACCAACAACCATAGCATTTATGTTGCCCCTAAACTTAGAGTGTTTGGAGTAAAGTTGAGAGAATAATGGGAGTGCTGATCTTTCCAAGTTCTGTAAGACGTTTGCTTAATGACAAGGTGTGCTAAATCAAAAGTGCTCCCTTGAAGGTTGTTTGAATATCTTACCCACCATCATTATTTGGAATATATGAATTGTAAGAAACAAAAGAACATTCAAGGAAAGCATCAGATTGATCAACCAGTGTGTGGGAGAATTGAGGCAGTCCTCTCAGACCTATCAACAAACAATTATATGGATGAAAGGATGATATGCAATTAACTCTAAAGAACAGAGTTGGTGCAGCAAATGGCTAGTTATTATTGGTCTAATATGAAATACTTCTCTGATAATGGATTTGGTAATGGCGGAAAAGAGAAACATAGAGTTGTATGGTCCTCTCACCCTCCATAGAGGTATATTAAACTTAATTTTGATCAGACAGCTAAAGGAAACCCTGGCCCTGTTGGTGGTGGATGTGTATTCAAATATGAGCAAATCATAATGGGATGGAAAAAGCTAATTGCAGGGGGTGACTCGCAAATTCTTAGCACTCCTAGAGATTCAAATCCATTGTTAAAGCTGTGAAATGACTTACTGGTAAACTAGAAGAGGCCACCTTTGCCTACATCAAAATAGATGGCAATAATTTGGCAGATATAGAAGCTGATAGGTGTGTCGATCCATGGTAATGGAAGGTCTTCCAGACAGATTTTGGGGAGGAAAGTATTTGTACCACCTTAAAAAAAAATGTTGCTCTCCTAAATTCCTCCAATACTTCCTCTTGGGATTCAATTTTGTCATGTACTTTTTTTCCTGAGTCCCTTCCTTTTGTGTGTCTTATTAGTGTGTGACCCATTGTGGATAATCGATTTGAGAAAGTTTGAATGGATCATCTTGCATTTTGTGGTGCCTTTGGATGTTGTATTAATGCCCCCTTGTGCATGTCTTAGTCAAATATCCCAGTTAAAAATCCAAGATTGACTGAATGTTGTTTTTTTGATTTGTCGGGCTTTCAGTTTTCCTTGTACCTACATGCTTTCTCTATTGCCCCCAACTCCTTGTTCGTACCCTTGTAAAAGTGGCTAAGTGTCAATATTGTTGGCCTTCTAGGCTGTTGGGGTTTCCTTTGCCTCCCTACCATCTCCTTAGTCCCCTCGATCCCTGAAGTCTGAAGCCTAAATGCTCAAGTGTTCCTCTCGTCGAACTTTTAGGTTGTCGGCGACTCTCTTGCTCTTATGCCTTCCCATCTTTTTTTGATGTTCCGACTCCTCAATCTCCTTCATTCAAAATTTGCCTAAGTCTTTCGGAGATCAGACTTTCGGCATCCCCCTTCTTTGTTTGCCTATTTCAAGGTTTATCGATTGCCCAACCCCTGAAGTCTAAGTCCCTAAATAACTAAGTGTTGATCCCTTGGTTTTTCAAGTTGTCAGCTTCTTCCTTGCCTTTGTCCCTTTTAGGTATGCTTCTCTCCATCTCCTTGACCCCCAAAATGTTGCCAAGGTCTTTGTAAAAATGCCCAAGTGTTCAACTCGTCGGAGTTTGGAGTTTTCACTTCTCTTCTATCTCTTTGGCATCTGTTAAGAGGTATCCCTGATCCTCAATCCCCGAGTCTTCCCTTCTTTTGGGGGTCAGGCTTTCAGCCTTCCCTTTAAGTTGGTACTTGACCAAGCTTCCCCCCAACTCTTGACTTCCTGATTGCTCCTTTCCTTTCACCTTTTGGTATTTCAGAGTTTCTCTTCCTCCTCTTTTAATTGGTATGCAATTCAGCGGTAGGTTGATGGTCTGATGTTTGATGTATTGCTTATGTTGGGTTGTCGGGAGTTGTCATGCTCTAGTCCCAGGGGTAAACAGTATGCGGTATGCTTGAGGCCCAATTCTCGACAACTTCCTTGTGCCTTCATCAGGGGTTCGAGAATTTTAATGCCAAATCATTCAAAGGCCCGATAAAGTTTGAAGCAATTATTTTATAGGTTCTGATTGCGTGCTCCTCCTCCACTTGCTCCACCAACTCGCATTAATGGTGTCATTTTGCCTAACTACTAGGAATAAATACAAATGTCCTCCATTGATCTAAAGCGCCCATTTTGGGTGGGATTCATCCTCAACTTTGGATTTGGAATGTGCTACAGTGCAATGATTAGGGTTTGACACCCTACAAGTGTTAAGGCATGATTTTTTGATCATTTTTCAAGAGAGGTTGGTTTGGTTATGGTCTCCAGATGCCAAGGAAGTTGTAGGGCAGCCATTGATGCTAGTCCAGTTCATTTTGTGGGTATAAGCTGTCGGAATCACAAAAGAATAATATTGCAAGTGGGTTTTGTTTCAAAATGTGTCCAAGGCATTAGGTGCGTATTCAGGAAGATTTCTTGGTCACAGTCATGCATTTTCCTTTGTTACATTTTTTGGCATGAGTGTAAGATTGGGTCAGATAAATGTAACAACATTCTGAAAAAGTTGCAAGTATTGTAACAATCTCTCTCATTTTATACATGAATATATGCAGATATGTTGTGGATTACTATATTACAAAATTTCATGACCTCTGTTGTATGCAAATACATGGCTTCATTTTCTTTTATTCTAGTTTGTTCCTTCTCGATGTGCTAAGACTCTGTTTCCCAATGGATAAGGCACCAATCTAGAACCATTCACCAATCTCACATCAAACAAAACATAAATCAATAGTTTAGGAGTAGGAGCTGTGTGCAATCATGAGCCCATGATATAACGAGGGATTTATCCTTAAGTGAACACTCAATAGATATATTTTTATGTGGGTCACACTTGCATAGTTGTATCAGCTATATTGGGGTTTTGAGGCGGCTAGTTGTTCTTGGTTCAGTGATAGTCTTGGGACCAAGACATCATGTTGGGTTTGGTTGTCATTATTATATTATTGTTCATTTTATGTGATTTCAATACCTATTAAGGTATACCCCTTGGAATACCCTCTCGAGTCTAAGTTGAGCTTGAAGTGTAGGAGATATAACCCACTCTTGTTGAGTTGGCCTTCAACCCTCCATAGTTTGTTGATGAGCTGATTTCACTTGCATGACGACAACCTTGGCCTTGTGAGTGAGATTTGGTTTTAGGAAGTGGAGTAGTGGTTTTGGGAACCAACATTTCCCACTATGCTATTACCCCTCCTCTGTCTGCCAAGGTCCCTCATAATCATAAACATATCAACCCTATTCCTATCAATCTTATCAAACTATTTCAGGGAAGGGTGAGATAAATCATATAAACTTTTTTGACTGATTGATTTTTGGTCATGGGATGATGCACCTTCCTTGTGAATTGTGGTAGGCTTTTTAACATGTCTTGCCTATAGTAATTTCTATTTACATTTGATTTTCATTTAGGTAAGTTTTGAAGTTGGTAAGGTAAATTGAGCAGCTCAGTGGGAATGGACAATCAGCAACATGGTATTTTCTTCCCTTGCTTAAGTATTTGTGCATGCGAATGAGGTATGAGAACATGACTTATTGATTTCTAGGTTTGGAAGGCAAGCCTGTAGTATAAGGAAGTGGCTGATACTCTAATCAATGTGGGGAATGGGATGAATGGGTCCAATGTTGAAATTGGCTTTTGCATTGCTGGCTGTGATTCCTGCATGCTATACGCCTAGTAATTTTGGCCCATTTGTGAGGATGGTCCTATAGTTGAGACCTTGCACTCAACTTTGGATGTATGTGAAATAAGCCCCTTAATTTTTTCTTTGAATTTACACAGCACAAACCAGCACTACGCCAATTGAATTAGCGTTAGCTCCAAATTAAAAATCCAAATTTAAAAGATCTCAACACTAAGAATGCACACTCAATCCCAAAGAAGGAGAGGTGTTGTCATATGGTGGAGAAACTAAGCAATAACTGAAATGTAATTACAATTGAAAGGAGCTAGGCGGTGAACCAGCCATGAAAGATCTCCACTCTACCACTTATTCAGTGGGGGGAAAAGATTACAAGAAGGAACTAATTCATCCGTAGCGGCGGGCATCCACTCGTGAGTGAGAATTCACCACTTTTCAGTGGGTACAAATGAGAGATTAATAAGTTCTTTGTCGACACTGGCGGTAAACCATCCAGGGGTTACAAATGTATGAAAATTAACACTAAAATATGCAGCAATCTAAATGATTGGAACAGTACTATTGTTTATAGTCTTACAATGAAAAACAACTGCAATTTTCAAGTGTTATTACAATCTTTACAAAGCACAATGAAAGGATGATTTCCCCACTTGATAATCTCTCAATTATTGAAGCTTGAAACCAAAATAAAAAACTGAAGCAAACTGATATAAAAAATCTGCAATCTGGAAATGATTACCAGCAACACTGAAACACCAACAAATGAACAAAACTCTTACCACACTCTGCAAACTCCTACCAAGCTGAAAGCTCATCAATTCATTGACTAGGCGATCATGGAACAAGCACTTTCCAATCTCCAAATTGAACAAAACATCCAACATGAATTCCAAGGCATTATAGGTATGGTACGGCCCTATGAGAGGGTCGACCTCACTTATAAAATCATTCACTTCACTAGAAAATCTGTCCTTGCACAAAAAGAGATGCCTCAAGCATATAATTTAATAGGATCAATACCCATATGCAAATAAAATTTACCCTTGGAGCTGTATACAAATTCGCCTTGCAGCCATGACTGAACCAGCAAACAAAAAACCACATAAATGCTCACAACTTCATCAATATACCTCCAAATGTGATGAAATGAAGTGCAAAGGCTCTTTGGAGGATAGGTGCCCAAGTTGCAATGTTGAAACAACTTCAAACCACCTTCAGTTATTTGGCACGAACTCCAATGCCCAACAAGAATGGTACGGCCTGTTGGAGGTGCAATTTTGCAATATAAAAATAATGACTTTGAATTAAATTCTAATCTCTTGTGGAAAGGGACGCCTTGTGCCAAGAATCACTTTGCCAAAATACCTAGAACAATATTTTATTTATTCAAAAAGCTGTTCATAAAAACTACTTCAGTTGTATGAACACCAGCAACATAAAAACTGAAAATATCACCAAAATTCTCCAGCTTTGAAGCTCAATCTGCTAGTCTGGATGAGAAGCAGTCTTAAAACCAACTAGGTGTTATCTTTCAAACATGAAATTGGACAAATGCTAGGAGGTAAGCATTCCTCAAAGCCAAATACATGAAGTCATTTCGACAGCATAGCATTAGCATAAACAATGGATGATAAATGCTGGAGCAAACTCTCTCTTTTAAAGAACTTGACGTGACTGTTGATTTTCCACCTTTTCTCTCCAAGGGACACCCAAAGAATTTGAATCATTTAATTTTTAAAAGATAAATAATTCCTCCTCAACTTTGGCGTCCAACTCCAAAGCACATTTTAAACATAATAAAATATTAAATATTTCCTCATGAAGCATCCTCCCTTCATGAACACCTTTTAAAACAACTTCAAGTTATCATATTAGGCCAAGGGGGGTCAACTTAAAATTAAAACATTAATAACTTGAAATAACTCATTTCTCCCTTTTACACCTCAAAAGCCAAATTCAACAATATTCAATTGCTCCAACTGAAATGGAAAACTTACTGAAGAGCTGCCAACTGGACCACTGCCAAAATTAGAACTTACTAAAAATAGTAAATTCTAAGAAAAGCCAAAAAGCCTCCAAAGAAGGAAACCCTAATTTTATCTCTAACAAGCCTATGGATTTCCGGAAACAGGCTATCGATCATCGAAGAGTGTATGGCTAAAATGGGGACATTACAGTATGCTCTACCCATAGTAATTTTTGTCCTTGATTGAGCTTTGCAGTGTTGTCTTGATTTTTTCCTATAACAATTGCCCATAGAATTGATTGGTTTAATGGTGTCTGTTTCTCCGCTAAAAATGAGATTTCTCTTTGGCTGTAGGGTATTCTAGTTGTAAGATGAAAGGAAAGTTGGAAATTGACATACTTGATAAAAGAAGTTCCATGTGCTCCTTGCATGATAGATGGTAAAAAGGAAACAAAAATTGATTCGTGATGGACACTCCAAGTTAGGGGTGAGAGGATCCAATTCCAAAAATCCAATGAATGAATTATGTACATATAGATACAAGCTATTCCACCATGGTATTTAAGAATTTGACTCAAGCAATGAATTAACATGGGACCCAAGCTAGATAAATAGGATGTAGTGACAACGATAAAGCTAGTAGGTATGATGACAAAGGACCTGGGTGCTACATATGGGAGGAGGAATATTTATGATGTAGTGCATGGTTTGGTCTCCATCAATCTTATTGTAGTGTCTCACACCACTATTCAGTTGAATAATAATATGGTCATCCACATTAGAATTTGTTGTTGTGTAAAGGTGTTAGAACTTTGGTGTGCTATTCACCTACAGAGAGTTTTTGAGTGAGAGAAGGCTTGGGATTTGCAAGTTTCTGTTATGAGTTTGATCACAAATTAGTAAAAAACAGTGCTCCACACCTATGCAATCAAATATTTGTAGAGCTCATTGAGGTCTTTTAGACCCTCGACCTCCTAAACAAGTGCATAAATGACCTCAATCTCCTAACTGTAGTAGGGAGAGTGCATAAATTTCAGGATCCAACCATCCTCATCCCACCCTCTCTCTATAGATATGGGATATGGGAACTATATGACTGCATTGCCTTATTCATAGCCATAGCTGCCTTGTAGCCTTTATTGACATCCAGTTAGAAAGATAAGGTCTGGGTATGGTGTTTCTCCTCCCACGATGAATAGAATGAGTATGGCATGGAAGTGTCTTGGGTCTTGGTGTAGGCACATGCAACATTGTTGGAGTGCATGCGGTGATAGTAGAGGACAAGTAGATGTTCTTGGAGGTGCTTTGGAGTACTGTAGGTTATAAAAAGGTTAATATGGTAATACTTCTGGATTCTGACTCTGTAAAATTGATGATAAATTTTTTTGCAGAGTCAAAATCTAGAAGTATTACCATATTGATATCATGGACTGTGGAAAATCTCATGTTTTATAAGAAGGTTGTCAGTGTAATTGCAAGCCATGGATTGGTCTTGGTGGTATTGCAGGAAGACATGGTGGTTCACTTTTAGGTGTGTTTGGTGAACAACTAATGATTAAGTCACCGTGGAGCTATCTAAGTAGATGAATTGATTGTTCATTTGGAGAAGTCTCGTTGGAGTGACTTATGGCAGCATGATGTCATAGTATGGTTAAGGTGTGTTTTGTGATGGTATTCCATTGGCAGTTAGAGTGTTGAGTCAGTCAGTATTTCAGGATAATGACTTAGAGTTACATCTAGTTTGTGGCACAGATGGAATAGGTTGATGTAGAAATTGTGATGATGCTGTGAAGCATGTTTTGAGGTTGTACATTAATGTCTGCAAATTGAGGAAGGCTGCAAAGGAGACTTATTTCATATGGGTTCTGCTTTGCAAGATTAATGCAATTGTTAACTTAGTTTGTGGCTAGGTTTTTTTCCAGAAGGGTTTCCCAGGTTAAATCCTTGTGTTTCATGTGTATGTGGATTGTGTATGATTTCATTTTGCAAATTGAATTGTAACAACAACATAACTATAATTTGGATCACATAGTTTTAAGGTAGTAGATGATCAGGTATCAGTCATATTGGGAATAAATTCCCAACAAAAGGAAAGCTACAGCAGACTGAATTATCTTAAAAAATGAATGTCATAGCTACCTTCTAGTCTTCTTTACCTAATTCTTGATTGGTAGAAGTTAGTTCCTTTGAGGACAATGAATTTGTGACTGAACCTATTGAAACCTTTATCATGGACTGAGCCATAGGATGATAGTCAAACTGCTTATGTTGTAGCTGCCTTATATTTTTTGTCTTCCTTATACCCAATTGATAGAAATTAGTGACTCAAGGACAATGAATTTATGACTGGTCCTATTGAAACCATTATCATGGACTGAGGCACTAGAATAATACTCGAACTGCTTTTGTAATCTAAGATGTTAACAATTTGAATAAACTGTTTTTCGACATTATATGGCAGCCTTTTTGTATCTGGATACCAGGGTTGGAAAGTTTCTTGGAGCCTAAATGATTCTCCTAGAACATTAATACGATAAGGTAGCTTTCTGTTGTAATTCCTATGAATCTCCTATGCATTTTTCTGGCTTCAAATGCATAAACATTTGCTGATACTTGTGAGGGAGAGTTCTGATTAAATTTTCTGATTTTCATGAATGGAAGTGAATATTCAATAATCTGTTCTTTGCAAATAACACACCTATATCTTTAGATATTTAAAGGAAGACTGGTGTGAGTGGAGAGTAATGAAATGAAAGAGAGAGAGAGAGGGTGATAAAAAACAGAGATAGAATGCATTATATATGCATGGAACTCTCCTGTGTTTTCTGGGTCTGCCGCATATGAATCTTGTGCTAAGAGAATGTGAGGGCAAAGGAAGATGGAATTTGTGTATATTGCTGCTTGAGTGCTGTAATTTAAATGGGAAAAGGAATTTTAAGATCTGCCATTTTGAAGCACAGGTGCACTGCCTGAGAGTGTGTAGAGATGCCTTCTCTTAGATTTGCTTTTCTTTGCAGGGGAGTATGGTAGCTGTTATTAAAGAGTGTATCTCATTGAAAATTATGAAAGTGAGAGGAAAAAGAATCAAATGCTGCAGCTTCTCTGCTGAAAGTTGCTTTTTCCCAGTTAGAAACATTGTGGGATTGAGTTAAGAGTGGGAGCTGATAGATTCTATCAGAAAACTATGTCTTGACATTTCTTCTCTGTTCCTGATCTTGGTTATGAAAGATGAATCTTGTTTTAATTCCTAGGAAGACAAAACGTAATCTTCAAATGGCATCTGTTGATAATGGTGGATTCAGATGTTCGGGCTTGATGTGCTATTGGAGCAGATGATAAATTTTCAATATCAGCCCCTAAGGGAGCCTTCATAAGGCTATGCCATTTTACTCTACTGAGTGCCTCCATGAGGATAGAGATGGATAGTGATGCTTATGTGGTTGATATGCTGGCCTGATAACGGGCTTTCTAGTTATGTATCTTGATGTTCCTTGAGAATCAAGATTAATATGTATCAGAAACTGATTTTATCTCTCAATTTTTTGGGTGTCTTGGGTCCCTAACCCAAGGCATCTTTAGCAAAAAGAAAAAAGAGTAATTAATTAGCAACTTAATCAAATCAGTACTCAACATGAATGATCCAAGTTTCCCTTTTTCAAGGGCTTCTTGCTATCTCTTTCGTCTTTTTCAGGAATTTGAAATAAAAATTCTGTTTTAAGATTGCAAAACTTTGAAATTATTTCTCTTTTGTAGAACTTTGCCACTATTTCTTCTTTTGCAAGACCTGAAATAACATTGCCGTTTAGGAGTGTAGAAATTTAAAATATTTTCTTTTTAGTAGACAATCTTCAGTATTTCATTCTTCTATTCCGTATCCTGAAACTAACATATTTTTCTAAGCTTGCAAAAGTAAAACAAACTTTTCTATGTTTTGGAACATTTAAATTGTTTTTTTCATTTGGGCAAAAAGTGAATAATATTAAGAGAACTGAAATATAAAATTTACCAATCAAGTATTTCCAGATGGCCAGAACCATAATCAGAGAAAGAAGAGAGAAAACCCAGCCAGGTTTATCACACTCCGTACCCCAGGAACTATGCAGAGAATAGAGAAACTGCTCAAAAATTTTATACTAGAAGTTCCAATAATCAAAAGAGCAAGGAGAGATATAAAACCAAGAATTCCAAAGATACCAGAAATGACTTTAGGACCAACAAGAGGACCTTATTGATAAATTCTAAGAGAGGCACCAAAAGCCAAAATGAATCAGCAGCACCTCAACCACAAAAGGGCCAGGGATGTTCATTATCAAGAAGCTGGATAAGTTGGGAGGCCTTCTCATGAGGCAAGGAGCCCCAAACTGAAACATTCCAGTGACGATTTTCCTTGTTACCCCACTTTGCCACAATCTACCACCAGGTTCTATTCCTGGGGAATATGAACAAAGGAAATGGTATTGAACTTAGGAGAGACAAATGAATTCTTCAGCTAGAATTGTAAGACACCAAGAGGAGTCATGAATCCTTTCTTTGTTGAGGAGATGGACTGCAATCAAAGAGTCAGTTTCACCTAGGTTACTGAATTGGAATTGGGAATGGGTACATGGGTACAGTATGCTAGCACGGCATTTCATTTGAGGCTGGGTATGTTCTGGGTATTTCCATACAAAAAATAAAAAATAAAAATCATAAAAATATGCATATTTTCAGCCTAATAATGGGAATTAAGTTCAAAATACCACATAGCGTGCATATGCTAAACAAAACTACCTAAACATCACAAATGTGAAATACAATATACTAATTGGATATCAATATACTAATTCATTGTTCAGTATTGAAATAATACAATTAATTATTAGTGTCATATGGGTCATCATTAGGACTGTCATCATCATCATCATCTTGATATTAGATGGTGTAGGTAAATAAGAAAACATACAGTAAAAGTATGCAGGCGTTCCAACTCAAAATGTGAAGATTGTGTGGCAGCATAACCATTCAAGTCAGTTTGCTTTGGGTCTACATCCCACAACTTCATTGCTCCTTCCATGTACTCATTATATTTGTGAGTGAGAAGGTGCAAGTTGGAATTCGTGCAAGTTAGCTCCTCTACTTTACTTGATGCCAATCAGTTGTGTTTCACTGAGTAGATGAAGGAGTATACTCTAATTCTACTCATATGAAAAGGAACTAGCTACCAGTCGAGGCAAAGTGAGAGAGCTAGAGTAATAAAATTGTAAATTAAACTAAAAATTTGAAAATAATAATTTTAAAAATGAAAAAAAAAAATTCAAACTTAGAGAATGTGATAAAAATTAAGAAACTTGTGATAAAATTTTGGTCAACCTATTGAGGCAATGTGAGAGAGCTATAGTTATAAAATTGTAAATAAAACTTAAAATTTGAAAGTAATAATTTTGAAAATTAAAAAAAAATCAAACTTAGAGAATGTGATAAAAATTAAGTAACTTGCGATGAAATTTTCGTCACAAGAGCTTGACGGTGTGGCAATGCATGGTCATTGAGTTACCACAAAGAGAAACCATCCTTCCTATGCTTGTCACGGAGAGCAGAAACTCTTTGACCATAGGAGGCTACAAAATCAGCAAACTCACTTGTAGCTAAATCCTCCATATTAGGATCGAGGAAGAGTATATTAAGTACTTTCCTATACTTTTCATTGACTTCTACATCTTTGTATGGTGGCACCCTTGTTGGTGTAGCAAGGATGTCATCATTATAAAATTTAGGAGTCAATGAAAAGGCAAAATGATGTAGTGGGGTGGTTATTTTGTTCCATTGCTCAACACAAATTGATTGTACCTCTTTGAAGAAAGTTTCTTTAGGACCTTTTTTCATTTATGAAGGATTTCATCTTATCAATGATTGAGTCAATACCATCATATATCTTTCCCAAACATGGCTCATCCATCTTAGTAAAGTAGATCCTACTCATGATGGGCTCAGTGAATCTAAGAAGATCTTCCATGCAATTCCACCAAGTATCATCTAGGATCATTTTCTTTACTTTTGTTGCCCTCTCATTGTTGGATTGCCTCTACACAAACCAACTTTGGTTGATGACTATGGTAGAAAGTGCTTACTGCACCTTCACAAATCTTCTTAAGACGATTGTGCTGGATGTGAATCAAACCTTAGCAACCTATTAAAAAAAAAAAAACATAAAAAACAAAGAAGAAAGCACGCTTAAATAAAAAAAAGAGTATTAAAGTGAAACATATAATTTAAAAATTGAATTGTTTCAATTACTTTCAGCAGCTTCAATTGTTTGAATGATCTGAAAATGGCTTTTGCTAAGTGGTAGTTTGTGATGAACATTTGGATCTTTTCAACCTTAGCATAGACTTGTTTGAGCCAATCTATTTTCCTACCCAACTTTTGCAGCCTGAGATTAAGTGAATGGATAACAAGGTGTCTAAAATATATGTGAAAACCATGTCTCAACCAACATATGAGCCACTCTCTAATTCTTTGCATTGTTTGTCATTACTTGGACAACACTTTGAGGATCCACTTCCTGAATGCATTGTATAAGGATGTTAGTAATAAATTGTCCATCCTTCAACTGCTCCTCACAATCCACAACTTTCAAAAACATTGCCTCTTCAAGCCACATTGCAATGGTATTGATTAACAATTGATTTTTGATATCCTTCCATCCATCGGAAATATTGGACACCCTTGGTTGTTTCAAATGGGAGCTAATTAAATGTATATTTTTTACTTGCTTTGACAACATGGTGGTGAGCACCTTCTCAAATCCTGGGTCCACACACTCTTTTGGGGCATCATTTATTTGTCTCAACATATCTTGCCAATATGGTGATTGAACAACATTTAAGGACAAACCATTTGTAGAGAGGCATCTTGCAATGGTTTGACTAGCAATTTCTCTAGTGTCATTTTGAAATGACCTCTCTAATAACCCCCACGTTCTCTTCACATTAGCAGGCTTTTCTTCATTCTTGCCCAATAGTAGGTCACTCTCTACTAAAACATTAGAGATGCCTCTATGAGATGGAGAAGCAATGGGCCTTTGTGACCCCTTTCCTCTTCTCAAAGGATGCCTTGTTTTAAAGACAACTCTTGCATCTACTTCCTCTTGCTCTGATATATTTTTCTTTTTGATGAGGTGACATAGGTACAACATTCTTCCTTGGACAAGCTTTGATTCCCATGCCATGAATGGCACACAAATGGGCTTTTGCTTGATTGTACGAGCTTGTATTTCTTTGACCGCACCTATTGCATATCCAAACATATGGTCCACCACTCGGAATTTGTTGTATCATTTTTACATGCCTCCACAAAGGTGAGTTTGGGTCAATTTTGAAGGAGTGTTGGTTGATGGAGCTAGAATTGGTTGCCATAGTAACCCCTCTGGGCCTACATTGTACAAGAAGAAGTTTGAAAACCAAACATTGAACAATACGTTCTAGAATCCAAGCAAACGAAACTCAAATAGTTTATAGATCAATAATTTGTGTCTAATACATTAGGATATTTGTTTATATACAAAAGAAATAATTTAACATTTAATTTTTTTTAATGAAATACTTACAAATTATGAGTCATATTTTTAATTTTAACGAAATACTTCACTTATAGTTCTGGGTTATTGAATCTGTAGGAAAATAAACATTTTTCTAGATTTAAATCTAGGTTATTGAATTGGTAGGAAACTAGGAAATCTAGGTTTTAATGTGATGATGCTGATTATCAAATACGGTTACATGCTAATTTGTATAAATTATAATATCTTATACTTAGTATTATCCTTTTTTCTAAAAGTTAAACAAGCATTTTTCTAGGTTTAAAATTTAAATGCTAATAGTTAAAATGCAAAGCAATCCCAATTTTTTGTTTAGGTTTTGGACTGTGGTCAAGTATAGTCAAATGTTGTACATAGAGCAGCATAAAATAAAAAAATACTTGTTTGTGGAGGTTGTTTCTAGTAGCAAGAGGCTGGTTCCAGCTTGCTATGTTGGTTGAGAAACAAAAAGCATGTTTAAATCTTAGACGTTCGAGTAGCAGAGGATGGCTTCCATAGGTGTTCATTTCATCTCCTTCACATTCATGTCTATTTTCATGTTCTTGTAGCACATAAAACTCACAAAATGAAAGAAATGCTATTGTTTAGGGTTTTTCAATGGCCAAATGGTCAAAAAACTTGGCAAAATATTGTGCTTGCCTCTAGAATAGTGATGGAAATGCACAAGAATCACCATAGTAGAGATGGATTTACCAAGGTTCATTAGTTACTGTTTCCAATTGTTTTCCTTAGGAAAAATGTGAAACTTGCCAAAACTGTGCATCATCACGAAACGAAATTTTGAGACATTTCATGCCATAAATTGGTTTGGGTTTTTGCCAATTTAGTAACATAGAGTTTCACAAATATTCTTCTTCACATCGAACTCACAAGATTTTTCAAGAGCGGTTAAAATAACTTTGGCTTCCATATAATTATTGGTATTCATTCCCATAGCCATAGAGAGGAAGAACTGCTTAAAGCCTTAAACCTATCCTCAATATGGGTGATCCCTTCAAGGTTAGTAGCTCTAGCGTTGCCACAAGAAGAGCTATTGGTATTAATTTTGCTCAAACTTGTGGGAGGAGTGGTCCATTTGCTAGATTTGTTCACCTTTTTAGAACCCCATGAAGTCAATCAAGAGCTACAAGAAGAGAGGTCAATAGAGTGTATAGCAAGGAACTTTGAAATTCATTGATAAGAGTCCCACAACTGTGCAACAATAATACATTTGGCAGCTATGGTTTTTTTCAAAGGTCTAGAATCTTTTACCAGGTTTGCGAGCATAGGTTTTGATGATCTTTGAATATCTGTTGGTTTTCTTCCAACCATATCTACCAAAGAGTAAAAGTTAGGCCAGTCTTCTAGGCTACTTTGAGAATAGTAGCTATGCAAGGTGGTTGACCTGTATTGGCCCAAAACTTAGGCAAAGAGTTCACATGAAGAATGGGCTGGTCCCAAATATGCTACCATTGCAGCTAGATACCTAAAGCAAAAGGACATTGAAAAAAAGGTGAGCCACAGATTCTTCCTCGTTATTGCAAATAACAGATTTAGAAGGGCCCTAGAACCCTCTCTTTTCAATATTGTCCCCAGTGAGACACTTGTTTTGACAGAGCAACCAAATAAAGAAGTTTCATTTAAGCTAGCTAAACTTTCTTCACACTTTGTGCCACTAGGGAAAATCCAATATCCACTAGTATTCAAGTCAAGGAATTTGTAACTAGGGCCAGTGGATGTGTCCCTTTTGGATCTTAACCCCAAGCAAGAACATCCTCTTTAGCTAGAGAGAACACAGTCAAGTAGTAAGAATGGAAAGCAAAGTGTTTCAATCTTTAGGAGTTCCCCCATTGAAGTCATCGACTAGGATCCTTCCAACTATAGGTCTAACTCCTCCCCATCTCAAAGGCGCCTTTAAAAATCAGTAACACTAGACTAGCCCACAACCTTAAAAACTTGACTTAGAGGTTGTAGATTGGGAAAGGAGGAAGGAAGCAGAGGGTAGAGATCCTAAGCATCATTCTGGAAAAGAGCATTCTTCCTATTTTTAACACTCCAAAAGAGAATAGTCTTAATGAGGGAGGCTCCTTGTTTGTCATATGCCTAACAACAAAGCCTTTTATAGTCAAATCTGTTCCTGGGATCTCAAAATCAACATCTCCACCCAAATACTTAAAGTTGAGAATTCTTCCCCAAGTTGACAAGGATTCTTGCACCATCTCTAGAAGAGTTTAGCAGCAGATTGGTTGTCAAGTGCAACTTGTCTAAGACCCAACCACCATATTTCGTAGGTTTACATACTTGACCCCAATTGATTAGGCTCCCTTTTTTAGAATCCAAATAGCTCACCCACAAAAATTTCTTGCATAGGGCATCTAAGTCATTGAGGATGCTTTTGGGGATAATAAAAAAATGAGAATTTGTTGCTGGGAAAAGCTTGAGGAATAGACTTCAAAATAGTCAAATGGCCAGTGAAGGACAACCATCGAAAGGCCCAAAGGCTAACTCTCAACTTAATTTTGCCAATGAGTTTCTTCCACTGGTCAGTGTGGGGTTTGCAATAGATAAGGGGATACCAAGGTAATCTGAAGGAAGTTGACCAATTTTGAATTTAAGAATGAGAGCAATTCTCTTTTGAATATTCAAGGGATAATTAAAAAATATGATATCAGATTTTTATCTTCATTAATCTGTTGGATAGAGGCAACCTAATAGAGATAAACATATTTTTTTAGATTGGTAGCTTCTTGGATCTTTGCAATTCCTAGCAAGGCAATGTCATCAATAAATTGTGAGTGAGTTTGTGGATCTAAAGCATTGCGACAACCCAACCTTGGATGCAACAGTTCGCACTATTTTTTTAGTAGCCTAACTAAACCCTTTGCCATAATGATGAAGAGGTAAGGAGATAAAGGCACTCCTTGTTGCAGCCCCTTGAAAGCAGAGAACAGGGGAGAATGAATTCCATTAATCAAGATAGAAAAAGAGGAAGAACTCACATAACTCATCACCCAGTCAATACATTTCGAGCAAAATCCAAAAGTCAAAAATGTTTTCCTAAGAAAATTCCATTTGATTCTATCATAGGCTTTGGACGGATCCAGCTTGATAAACATAGCCCTAGCCTTGGAGTTGGACATAGAGTGAATGGTCTCACTGGCAATGATGATACCACCAAGAATCTGACAGCCTTGCACAAATCCTCCCTTGTGAAGGGAAATAAGATATTCCTAAATCTTTTTCAACGTATTCCCAATGAGTTTAGTGATGGTCTTATAGTTGACATTGCTCAAGGCTATGGGATGAAACAAGTCAAAAGAATCATCAGCATCCTTCTAGGGAATTAGAGCTGGAAAGGTAGTGTTGGATGCCTTGAGCATCTGTTTGTTGACTTGGGATTTCTTTACCACTGCTAAAAGATCAATCTTCAATAACTTCCAAAATTGGAAAAGCATCAGGGCCAGGAGTTCTCCCTTTCTTCATTTGAAAGACAACATGCTTGAGTTCCTCCAAGGAGATAGGACACATAATTGTGCTGTTCATATCAGAAGTGATGAGAGGAGGAATATTATCAAGAAAAGCTTATTCTGCTTCCTTAACAGGAGGGCTATTTTTCAAGGAAGAGGGAAGAGAAATGGTGAATTACTTCTAGACTGATATTATGAAAGAATGACAATGGATTTCCATGAGTAGAGATGAGGAAGGGGATGAAGTTCCTAGATCTTCTAGCTTTGACTGAATTATGAAAAAAGGAGGTATTCTTATCTCCTTCTTGAATGCAATCAATTCTTGATTTCTTTTTCTAGAATATCTGCTCACACAGATCCCATTTATCAACTTTAGAGAGAGAGAATTCCAAAAGAAGATGATCCATGGTCATAGCTTCCTCTTTTATTTGAAAAGCGACTTTGTCCGATATTTCCTGCACCTGTTTCCCTTTCTCAAAAATGTGGCCAAACTGATTTTTATTCCACTATTTGAGCTTGAGTTTCACAAATTGTAATCATTTGAATTAGTACATGGTAATACCAAAAGGGGGCTTACCATCCTCCCACCAAGCAACAATAAGGTCATGAAACAGTTGCTGTCTAAGCCACATCATTTGGAATTTGAAAGGGGTTTTTTGTAGGTTGGGGAAGAGGGATGAAAAGCTTGACAGTCCTGTGATCTGAGCCTTTGCATATAAGATTAAAGCATCACTTAAGCAATAACTTGAGACCAGAAATCTGTCAAGATGCTTAGAAATAGAATCAAGCCCACCCCTATTATTCCAAGTAAAAAGATCAGATTTAGGTTTAACATCTAAAAGGTTAAGAAGGGATAGATTATCTGTTAGCATAGAAGAAGTTTCTAACCAATTGAGGCCACTGTTCTTTTTATCCAAGCTAAGAATAGCATTAAAATTGCCTACCAAGATCCAAAGAGAGGAAGGGATCAAAGAATAGACAAATCTAATGTGAGTCCAAAGGTGGTTCTTGCTTTGAGAATCTGTTGGAGCATATACATTGGTTAGGAACATAGAACTGCTTGTGTCAAAGTAGGAACTGATCAAGGAGATAGAATTTCTGCATGCTATCGAAAGGGAAGGAGTTAATTTGTATGTATTCCAAAGACAAGCCAAATTGCCCAAAGATGCCTGAGCCCCAATACATTAGCATTGGCTGCATTTCCATAGCTTAGAGGAGAGGGAATTTATTTCTTTAACAGAAAGTTTAGTTTCTTGAAGAAAAATGCTATTAGGATGATGCTCTTAGATAAGATCCCAAACAACATTTTGACGAGGTTGCTGTCCACACCCCTTGTATTCCAAAAGATAATAATCATTTAAAGGAAGGGAAGAAGTGAGTTCAAGGTCCTAATGATAGCTAATTCCACCAAAGATTGTCCAATCATTTTCACTTTTTCCTGATCTTTTTTCCTTGCAACTTTAGAGAGCTTATATGAGGCATTCTTCTTGAGATTTTTTTGCTGTAGACCTAGGAGGGCTGGAGCTTTGTATTTCTTAGAATAATCCTTTGTAATGAGCCTAGCTCAATCTGACCTCAATTTCTTCAAATTACTGCCTTGTAATTTTGTTGGACAGTTGGTGTGCAAAGTTCTTGTTTGCTGATATGTTGTTTCAGTTGTTTGTATATATGACAAAGGAGCATAATATGATGCAACTAGCTTAAATATGAATGCTAGATGAGTAAACTACAATTAGAACATGATATGCAAATGCTTTTGTATTTTTTCCAATGCAATAGATGATATATGTAAGTAAAAATCATTTCCTACAGCCAGTTGACATTTTGTCAAGCAATTGGCTTGCAAACTAGAATGCTGTTAATGAGTGCCAATTAATATGACATTACAACAAACACTTGTCATGCAACATATATCGCCTTTATTTGTAGACAAGCCCAAGTACAAGATATCATGAAAATGCCAAGACTCTTGGCTTACAATGAGATATGCCAATGATGCTAAAATCTGATTATGAATAAGGATCTACAGCAGCAACTAGTGAGAATGTAAATGCAACTCTAATGGGCAATGTATTTGAGAGATGAAATGCCTAATCTAATTGCTCTGCAATACTTGATAAGAACCTGGACATTGGATGGCTGCCTGGACATTAAAGTTCGATTCTCTCATCTCTTGATATATCTGTCATCTAACAAGTGGCGCCCAGCATCTCCATCACCCAGCAATGCTCCTTGAATTTTATTGGAATTTATTTGTGCTCCAAACTGAAAATTGCACCTTCTTCTTAGCCACCCTGTTACTGCAAATCAGAAATTATGTGCTGCCATTAAGTCGCCCTTCTAGCTCTAAAATTCATCACCATGTCCCTTCAAAATGGGCGCTTCAGCTGGGAAGTCCAATTGATGCCCAAAAAGGCCTCCTTGACCAAAGTTGTGGTCTCTAGGAAGCTACCAGCATGTCTGGAAAAATCAGATTTTAACATCTAAATGAGAAATCTGCAAGTCAACTTAGTAGATGAAGACCTCCATCACAAAATGTCTTCAATTCTAAACTCCAATTGAACTATAGCAAAATTTTCCTTTTGGCCACAAATTTGGAACTTGATGAAAGGACTAAGTATCCTCTCCAATCTGCAACCCTTCGGAGGATATCTCACCACCTCAGTTATGCCAATCTAAGGGAGTTTTCGTTCCTAAAGACCAAGTTGAATATCTGCAGAAACCCTTGGCTCCACAAGAGAAATATCAAATCTGGATGTCTAAGAATGAGCTCTTAAGTTCCTTTTATTCTTTTCTTGTGAGAGCTCAAACACTTTCCTTGCCAATGTGGGATAAAAGATATATTCCCACTTTAAATTTTTCACTTAACGCACTTCATAAAATTAAAGTGACTTTATTATTATAAAGTTACATTATAACTTTATAATAATATTTAAATATTAAATAAATCCTTAGTCACTTTAAAAATAAATAACTCCTGGTATAATTGTCCGTTTAATGAGTCGTCTGAAGCAGGAGTTAACTCTGTCAGTTCCCCATATGACCAAGTGGTAGTCTAAAAATAGTAACCCTGCAAAGTGACTTACTATAAATAGTAAGTACTCCAAACTGAGCTAAAATGGGGACATTACATCCTTTGAGGGACAAGGTAGAACTCCTTCCTGCATAATAAAATTTAGAATGTTCTTCTAAGCAAGGGTCATTGCTAAAGGGAGTGGGTATGTGCATAGGAGTATTCAAAGAATCAATTTTTTGTTGATTAGCAATTTCCATGGTGTTGTTGGAGTTGTTTGGGGTGCTCAGTACTTGGGCCTCTTGAATTTTAGGATCTTCTTGAGTTTCAGCAAGGTGAGAAAGTTCTGCACTATTTTCTAGATCTGATCCTTGGCCTGCTGGAAGCTGATGCTCCATGAAAGGTTTAGATTCCAATTTTTTTTCAAGGATATCAAACCTATTATTGTACTTTCCCTTTGGTATTCCTCCTTTTTGATATTTTGGGGTCCTTTCTTTATTGCTGGATTTCATAGGAATGAAACCATTCAAGTCCATCTCAACAACATGGGCTGGGGCTTTCCCTTCTCCTTCACAGCCAAATTGTCAAAAGGGATTTGGGAAGAGTCTTTTGTCTTTTGTGGCAGTCTCTTTGTAAATGACCATAGGCATGACAATGTCTGCAATGAAACGGGAGGGCTTCATAATTCATTTGTTGAATCCATTGCATGTTACCTAAACAAATCTCTAGAGAATCAGGCAGAGGATTTGTGAGGTCTATTTCCACACAAATGCAGGCATAGGTAGTGATCATCCTTTTAGATGTAAGATGTGAGGAGCCCATGGGCTTCTTGAGCACCATTTCAATGGATTGGAGAATATTTGGTCACCAAAACTCCATAGGCAGTAGGAACAACATAATCCAGACAGCAATCCAAGACAAAATCTCTTCCACAAGGTCAGAACCAACATGCTAGGGTTTGATGAATAATCCTGCTTAGTTGCAAAAATAAGGGCAGCTTTCAAAAGCCAAAATTTGATCTGCTATTCTTGAGAATACTGCAAAGAAATACCTGTTTGCTGCTACGATAATTTCCGTGTCACCATCAGGCTGCCATGTCCATTGGACCTAGTTTTTTCAGGAAGGAAAGAGAAACTTTGATCCCCATGAATTTGAAGCTCAACGCATGTTCTGAAAGAGATAACAGACCATTTGCTATCAAATCCAAGTTTATAATAAGAATTGGGCAATCTTCACTCTCTACAAACAACTGTTAGGTCTTCAGGTGTTCATTCACACTCCGTTCAGATTTGAAGTCATCCATAGCCTTAAGCAATAATTTGAATGCATTATCATGCCTAGAGGAAGAGGGCTCATCCACACACACAGCACCTTTGAAGGAAGACCCCCTTCAATGGAGCCCATGAAGGCTGAGAATGCACATGAATATGAAACTGTGATCAGCCAAACCCTCACAAGCCAAATATTTGAAAGTTTTTCTAAGTTGTTTCTTTCTTCTTTTCACAACCTGAAATAAATTTTGTTTAAAATTTCAGTGCTTTAAAATCTTGTCGTTATGGGAACCTTTTTGCATCTTTTCTGGAACTTGATATAAAAATTCAGTTTATAATTATTGAACTTAAAAATCTGTTTTGATATAGAAATTCAGTTTATAATTATTGAACTTAAAAATCTGTTTTAATATAAAAATTCAGTTTATAATTATTGAACTTAAAAATCTGTTTTCTTTTTTTCCTACAACCTTTTCAATCTTTCATTCTTCCTTTATTGTAACTCTAATTGGCAGCTCTATGAGACAAGAATGTGCTAGCCAGTGTGAGAAATAACCCTAGAGGAGTGAGATAACTAGTGGAGCCTACAATCAAGAAAGAGAATTGTTGTGACCTTTTCACACATCACCCCATTCAAAATGGGGACCCCCTAATTTTTGTCCCATTCGGGTCTTTTGGCTTTGGTTTTGGGTAGTTTTGCAACAGTCTCTCCTAGTTCCTTATGTCTTTCCGGGGATGTACCTGTCTTTTGGCCCAATTTGGAATTTTGGCTAAGTCTGGAGTGCGTTTTGTCAAATTAGGTTTTTAATTCTTCAGGCTTAGTTTGGGGTCAAGTTGACTAAGCAGATTGAAATTTGAGCTTGGCATTGCGATTAGGAGGCTTCAGACAGGTTCCCATTAAAATTTCACTGAATTCTGACAACTTACTATTTTTAGTAAGTACTCTATTTGGGACCTTTTTCTCGGGGCTTTTGAGAATCCGACTGCTATGTCATGTTTAGAGCCCTTTGAGCAACTTGCATGCAAAATTTGAACGGGAACTTACTATTTTTAGTAGGTCCACTTTTAGCAGGTATGATGTCACCTGAGCAGTTCCAGATCTTCAGTTTCCAAAGCAGAGCAGTACGTAACAGAAATGGTGTCAAACGGAGGTCAACTGAGGCACATGCAATGAAATTAGGGTTTCCTACTTTTATGCCTAAAATGAGGGGCAAAACTCAAGAAAAACGAAAAAATAGTGTATCCCATTGCAATCAGAATCTTCCAAGGAATCTACTAGTGAAATTTGAACACATTCCGCACACTTACTATTTTTAGTAAGCCATCTCTAGAATAGGGCCTAAAATAGCAGGTGAGCGCAAAAGGCAGGTGTGAACAGGTCAGTAGGGCCATGAGGACCTTGATGGGCAAATATCAAGTCTTGAGAAGTTGTAGATGTTTGAAAATCACAAGGACTTCAGAAGTTAATAAAAATGGAAAGCAAGGGCGAGCAGGACAAAATTGCCTAAGTATTCAAAATCCCCTTTACACATGAAAATACACTTAGGCTATGTTTGGGATGAAAGTCTTCACAAAAAAATAGTTAAGTATGAAAATCTCCCTCACACCACTCATATGTGCCCAAATGATAAGGAAGTGGCTTGAAAACTTTCTAAGTGTTAAAGACTCTTCTTGCACCATGGAAATGTGCCCAAAAAAGGAATATGGAGGGTGGAAATATGGCTAAGTTGTGAAGAATTTGAGCTTCCACATGAAAATGCGCCCAAGGGGGTCAAATGGGGTCAAATATTTTCTAAGGCACGGAATTAAGCTGAACCCCTCTAACATACGCTCTAGAAAGGGCAAGGAAAATGCCAAGTAGTGAAAACGCTAGACTTCCCCTTCAAATGCGCCCAAGACACAAGACTCCTATGCGCTCAAGGTGTGAGCTAATATGCGCCCAAGGTGTGAGGTGAAGATGTGCCTAAGGAGACAAGAAGGTGAGAAATTTATCCAAGGCAAGGAAAACTTGAAAGTTCTGTCTCATTCGCGCCCTATAAAGACCCTTCTCAAATGCGCCCAATAAAAACCTAAGAAAATTGCTAAGTCATGAAAATTCTTTACTCAAGTCTAATATGCGCCTATGAAGAAGGTGAGGTGGAGCCAAATGCATAACGTTGATAAAACTGTTGATGTTGTAGCTATGGGCTACATACTTCCGCCTTATTGTAAACAATAAAGTCATATAGCCTAACGACTATTCATTTATTGAGTTAATCAAAGTGAAGAGGCGCTTCACTTGGCAACAATATTATTTTCTAATTGGGCTGACCTTCCTTGTAATTCACGTTATTTATTGTAATTATATTTTTCATATTGTGGCCGACCTTGTTCTTGAAGAGGTGCGACCTCTCCCTCACTTTGTACTTATACAAGTTCATTTCCATCCATTTACAACGAAGCAAGTTCGATTCATTCATTCCTTCAAGTGCAAATTTCATCAAGAGCAGGTTGGAGGTTCTTTAAGTGCAGATTTCGATATCAAGGAAGAGCAGATTATAATCTGTTATTGCATCTAGAGTTGGTTCTGGATATTGGCCTTGTAATTGGCCTCATTGTAAAGAGAATTGTTGCCATTATTTATATAGATAGGAGAGATTTTTGTTGCTGGGTTTTTCTCCCTCAAGTGGAGGGTTTTCCCAGGGTATGTGATGTGTCTGTGTTTGAATTTAAATTAAAAATCTGCTTATTTACATCTGATCATAAAAACTAACATGGTATCAGAGCAGTTTGAAAGAAGATTAGATCAGATTTGTTAAAGCAGTCAACTTTTTCAGACCTAAAGATCACGGATTTTGGAGCTTTGCTTGGCGATTTACGTCGTAGTCACTCATTTGATGCACTCAGGTAACGTTTTGGGAGAGCGCCAGTTAGTGCTAATCAGAGCCTATGCACCCGAAGGTCATCATCCTGTAGGCAGTGCGCATAACATTGAAGCGGTCTTTCATAGTTACAAGTTCTTCACAGCTACGCTAGCTCACTTAGATCTCGCTCAACCTCATCTCCTGGCAAAAGGTCGGGAATCCCCTTAGTGTCAGCATTCATCGAGCACCAGACTAGGCACGAGCACGAGCTAGGATTATTCATTGTCTTAGGCTTGGAAGCATACGCCAATAGCAGGAGTCTCCATCATCGATTCCTATCATGGGTCTGAGCACATTCATCAGAGGGACCGACAACATCGATTAAGAGGGAGTTGATGCCATTCGAGGTGCAGAGGACGACAATGGAGGAGTGTCGGTGTCAATGGAATGATAGACAGAGTTAGAGCCGATTACCTTCAGACTCATCGGGTGGACACTCGAATATAGCAATGCCTTGATTTCATTTTGGTATGCACGACACAATACTTCCGAGTTTGTAATCGCAGGAATCAAATGATTAAGGGGAAGCCGTATATGAATGTTACAAAGATAACTCAAGGTTGCCGTGTGAAAGTTGAAAAAGCACTGGAATAAGGGAATTTAAATTTTGTGATGAGGCTGGGCGAATTGTCAATCCGTTGAATGAAGAAAATAATTAAGTTTGAGATTAGCGTTGCAATCTCCATTAGATCTCATAATCAACTTGGGATATAATCAACTTAGTGCGATTTATTCCTGGAAGCATTGTGATTAATGGGTTGTGGGAAAATTCTAATATAATATCACCTGCTAGGAAGATTTATTAATATAGGAGAAGTTGCCTAGTAGAAGCCTTTAATACTCTAAGCAGTCGTTCATTATTGTGAAAAGGCTCGAAGGCCTCCACTAGCTATTGCCGTTTTTTTAATACAATGGTCCGCATCCTTAAGAAGAAGAAATTAATCTTTTCTGTCTTAAGGCATTGTATGAGATTCAAGAAACTCTTTCATATTGAAGTTGCAGTTGATTAAAAGGTGTTGTGTGATGTCCAAATGTTTATTGGGAAGTTAAAAGTGAGAACATCTTTCGATATTGAGAATTCTCCCGAGTCATCTGGAACTCCATCTGGAAATGAGTCATTCATGTATGAGTGACATCGTGAGAAGATTAGATTCATCTTCTTCGAATGGGTGAAATAATTCTATCAGCTGCGACTGGTATTTTCTTGTGGTACCATCTGAACCAGTGGGAGAGGTCTTGTGCCTCCTTTAGGATCAAATCGAGATGCTTTAGGTACTTCTAGTGAGCAAGATCTCATGAAAGACAAGTGCAAACCTGAAAAGTGTTCAAGTGCAACACTTAAGGAGTTTCTGATTAGCAGAGATCAGTATTCTTTGATTGTATCTTTGAATTCACCTTCTAGGCTGAAATTTAGTTTGCTAAGTTGTGCAAATCTGACATTAGTTATTTGAATCATGTGTGTTTAGATCGTGGTTTCTCTTGAATAGTGATCATTGGGACAAGATCCTTTGGAGATACCACTATTCCTTGCAAATTGTGAAGATCTCTGAGTGTGACTCTGAGATGAAAAGAGAACTATAATTTCGTTGTGATTGGATGGTCACATCGATACCATTCTCTATGTGCATGGACTGTGATGATGCCTTGAGAGGCCTGGTTCTATGTTGAATATGCTGGCTGCATAATGTGTCTGAGAAATTTGAGTTGAGCAGATTGTCTTTTGTTGCGCTGATATTAGCGCTTTCGAGAGGAGTTAAAGATGGAAGAAAGATATATCAAAATCAATAAAGATAAGTCCTATTATTTCCTTATTTTGATCTTTTTGATATTCGCTACATATTTCACTTATAATTTGATTCTTATACATAAACTATTATTAATCCTTAAAATGCAGGTTGAATTGAGAAGCAATTGAATGAGTTTACTCAATGACATTCAAAAGGAATTAAAATCCGAGGATTCAAGGCTTGAGTTGAGTGCACATCCAAGAAAAGGATCGAGATTCTGCAAATTCCAGAGTATTCTTTGCAATCTCAGTGGCAGAGATCAAGAGGGAGTTCTGTGACTCACTAAGATGAAGTGAAGGTTGCAGCGTTGCAAAGCCGATGCTAAAGTCCTTAGAAGACCTCTTCCACTGTTGAGATCAGAATTGCACAAGACAATCATATGGATTTGACATTGGTAGCTCCGCAAACCTATTCAGAATAGAGTGATCTGGGATGAGGTCGAGGAGGACAATCTTAATCTCTCTACAGTATCAAAGGTGTGCACGGGAAATCATTTCTCTAAGGCAAGCGTTGCAGGAAATCTTGGACGAAGAGGTCAGGAGGTTGATGCAAGTACTTGAAGATTCAGAGGGAGTTTGCTTAACCTAAAGAAGATGGTGATCTAGTTGAGCCGCTGGAACCAACTGATGGCGAAGCGTTGATCTTGGTTCTTTATGTTGATGATCTATTTCTTACTGGAGAAGAACACCTCATTATCAAATGCAAGAAGGAGTTGGCTTCTGAGTTTGAAATGAAGGATCTTAAGTACATGCATTACTTCCTTGGTTTAGAAGGATGGCAGAGGCCTAATGATATCATTCTGAGTCAAGGGAAGAATACAATAGACATCTTGAAGATATTTGGTATGTTGGATTGCAAATCCATGGAAACCAATTTTCAGAAGTTAAAAGAGGCTGCAACTAGTTCAGTTCTGGTGGATCCTACTATGTACAGGCAGTTGATTGGATCGTTGATGTATCTAGTCAATACTAGACCAGATATTTGCTATACAGTGAGTGCACTCAATCAGTTCATGTATGAACCAAGGCAAATACATCTAGTTGCAGTGAAGCATATCCTGAGATACTTGCGTGGCACAGTTGGGTATGGCCTGAGATATTCTTCTGGTGTGGACTTGAAGATGCATGGATATTCTGATTCTGATTGGGCAGGGTGTGCTACTAATTAGAAGAGCACCTTTGGATGTTGTTTTAGCTTGGGGTTTGCGATGATCTCTTGGTGTAGCAGGAAGCAGTCTTCAGTGGCACTAAGCATCGCAGAGGCCGAGTACATTGCAGCTTGTGTGGTAGCTCGAGAAGTAGTGTGGCTTCGAAAGCTCCTTGTAGGATTGTTTGGACAATCATTGGAGCCAACTGTCATCCATTGTGATAATCAAAGCTGTGTGAAGCTTTCTGTCAATTCAGTGTTTCAAGACAGAACCAAACATGTTGAGATCAAATATGACCATATTCGAGATATGGTATTGAGGAAAGCTATTCAGTTGAAGTATATTAGCATTGATGAGCAGACGGCCGACATTCTCACCAAGCCTCTCACCAGAGTAAAGTTGTGTACTTTCGAGACAAGCTTGGAGTTGTGGAGAATGAAGCCCTAGCTGAGAAGGAGACTCAGCTTCAGTGATTTTCTGTGATTTTCTTTAATGCATTTCTCTCTATGAGAGAGATTTGAGGTGCAAGCCCTTGTTAATGCATTTCTCTCTGTGAGAGAGATTTGAGGTGCAAGCCCTTGTTAATGCATCTTTCTCTATGAGAGAAATTTGAGGTGAAAGCCCTTGTTCCACCCTTTGGGAGTAGCCATGGTGGTTGTCATGTTTAGTGACTCCATGAACGTGAGAGAGTCCGTGATGGTTTTCTTGTACTTGTGTTTATTCACCCTCTGGGAGTAGCCATGGTGAACGTCACGATGAGGTGACGACATCATGTTGAGTGATTCCATGATGGGCACTTGTGCACATATGCCATACATGGGAGTAGCCATGATGGTTGATATCACGATGAAGTGATATGTTCCTCTCCACATATAGGTATAGCCACTGTGGGTGTCATGTTGAGAGAGTCCATAACATTGCGCATTGGAAGTATTCCTCCCTCACTAAGAGGGAGTGTTGATGTTGTAGCTATGGGCTACATACTTCCGCCTTATTGTAAACAATAAATTCATATAGCCTAATGGCTATTCATTTATTGAGTTAATCAAAGTGAAGAGGCGCTTCACTTGGAAAAAATATTATTTTCTAGTTGGCCGACCTTCCTTGTAATTCGCATCATTTATTGTAATTATATTTTTCATATTGTGGCCGACCTTGTTCTTGAAGAGGTGCGACCTCTCCCTCACTTTGTACTTATACAAGTTCATTTCCATCCATTTACAACGAAGCAAGTTCAATTCATTCATTCCTTCAAGTGCAAATTTCATCAAGAGCAGGTCGGAGGTTCTCTAAGTACAGATTTCGATATCAAGGAAGAGCAGATTATAATTTGTTATTGCATCTAGAGTTGGTGTTGGATATTGGCCTTGTAATTGGCCTCATTGTAAAGAGAATTGGTGCCATTATTTATATATATAAGAGAGATCTTTGTTGCTAGGTTTTTCTCCCTGAAGTGGAGGGTTTTCCCAGGGTATATGATGTGTCTATGTGTTTGAATTTGAATTTGAATTAAAAATCTGCTTATTTACATCTGATCATAAAAACTAACAAAAACCCCCTCTAAAATGCGCCCAAGGTGTGAGGAGACACATGAAAATTTTACTAAATATTGAAAACTTTGTCTCTCAACATGGGCATGTGCCCAAGGTCTATGGTGAAGTGCGCTCAAAGGGGTGAAAAAAATTTCTTAGGCAAAGAAAATACTAAGCTCCCCTCTCATTTGCGCCCAGGAAGGACGTGCGCCCAAGGTGAAGTGTATGCATGGAAATTGTACTAAGTGTTGAAGACTTCACCTTCCAACATGAAAATGCGCTCTAGGCATGGAGATGAAGGCAAGATTTGTTTAACACTTGAAGTTTGAAGGGAGTCTATATCAAATGCGCCCTATGAAAATGCGCCCATGGAAAAGGGGGGAAATATTAAATGAGTTAAATGATTTCCCCATGAATCTTTGCGATAACAAGTGTTACAAGAAGCCAAAAAGGGGAAATTCGAACTTCTACAAGGGAAATAATCTTCTACAAAGGCAAGGTTTATGATGAATGGGACCCACTTTAGTGACAACTCGCCCAGCACCTCTCCAAAATTGGAAATTGCTAAGTAGTGGGAAAGGAAATTTAATGAATTTGCTAAAATAAACTCCCTCACAAATTAACAATATTCTTTGACATGATTATTTAAACTACGAAGTTTTCATTTCTTCTCACCATTTGCAAGTGCAAAGTTGTGGCTTTGAGGGTGAGGAGAAAAATGTTGAAGTGAAGCTGATGAAGTGAGCAAGTCAAATCAGCAAGCTAGTTGCTAAGGGTGAAATTTTTAAGTGCCAGAAGTAATTCATATTGTTGGAAAAAGTGTTGAGGTTTGGAGTTCGAATTTTTAATGCTAAGGCTCTTTATTTTCGAAGTTTGCTCCACATTTTGGCTATCCCAAGGTTACTTATTTTCTAAGTTTAAATTTTAATGCATATCTTTTGTTTTGCAGGATGGCTGAAGCAAGCAGGGGAGCAGCTGTAAAGGCCAACAAAGCTGCAACAAGGCTGCCAATGTTGAGTCGAGCAAGGCCAATATATCCAGGCAAGCGGTGATAAAGAAGTTAAGCAAAACATTCCTTTCAGAATCCGAATTTACATCGAAGTTGGGAGAGTTGAGTGATACGAATCTCGGTTCATACAATCTTGGAGCACTCAGAAGTCGGATGTACGAGATAGGTGGCTATCCTCCATCAATCATGACACATCAAATTATGAAGAGTGGACTTTATGCAGTTGCTTGTTTTCCACCAGCTATCCAGTGTTCGAAGTTAATCTTGGAATGTGCCAACTGCTACAAGCCGGAGCGAAGGGTTATTATTTCCTTTGATGGCAAATTGTTTGCCAATCTTATGCCTGAGGTCATCAGAGAGGCGTTTGGAATCCCTACTTTCAATGAGATGGTATACAGAACGAGGGAGAGGGCTGAAAGGATGTATGCTTCTACTTTTGAGAGATGTGCTAGAATGATAAATTTTGTTTGGATGTAGAAGCCCAGGCCTCCTCACACCAAGCTCCCCAAGCAAATTATTTCAGATGATGTGAAGTAGGAATATTGTGATCTAATAATGATGCTCAATCGAGTGAATGGAAGTCCTCAATCGTACATCTTCGAGCCATGGATGTTCTACTACATCGGGATTGTGTTGGAGGGGAAGGTGTAAGAACTTGTCTTGCCCTGGACTTTTGTTTTGTGTGTTTGTTGTTTAATGAGGGTTTTCTGCTTTTCTTTTGGGTTTTCTTGACATATTTGCAAGAGAATAGAATGCAAAAACATAAAGGAGTACAAACAACTATGATAATAACTTCACCGATATATGTTTATTTGATCAACATTCAATAGATCAGGTTATTACAGTCATACCCGAATTAATTAGAAAACATGCAGCTGCTGATCACCACTTTCAGCCAAAAAAGCAACTCATAAATGGTTTGATTCTCCCTTTGCAGGCTGCCTTTTTGATCATAGCTGGTATGGATATCTTCCTTAAGCTTGGGCGCCCCTCTTAGCAATTTTTATTGATTTTTTTTGGAGCCTCAAGACCAAAATCGCCCCTCTTCTTGAAAGGCCAACCTGCTGCAATAGAAGATTGTTGAAACCCCAATCTGTCCCTCTTGAAATCTGATTTATTATGGCTGTAGATAATCTGCGATCACCTACTCTAATTATTGCAATCTCTGAACAATTAAATCAAACCCTTTTTGTATTCCCAATCAACACAAATAGGACACCTATGTGATGCCCTCCCATATGCCTGATTCAGTAGATATTTCACTACCTCAAAAGGCTGCAGCAATGGAGAGTTAACGTTCTCCAATGGCTGGTTGAATCAGAAACCCTCGGCTTCCTCTCTCAGACAAAAAACATCAACACCAATGCTCAATCCATTGAATGCAAAAAGACTCCAAAGTAAAGATATATAGCTCTCTTGAGAAGGTCGAACTTCCTCAAAAAGCACATTTAATAACATTAAATGTTATTTCTTTTCATCTTTTAATATTTCATCAAGTACTTTGGAGTTGGCGCCCAATAAATTAATTAAATAAATGGCCCCTTGCTTATGATGCCTAGACCCTCAATTATTAAGTTTAAGTTATAACTTAATAATATATCTTTTAATTAATTAATGTTTATTTGAGCCAAATAAACATTAATAACTCCAAAAATACTCAACGTCTTTGAATGTCGTTTGAACTGGGTGCTAAGCTAAGGTAACTGCATACGACCACACGCCTTACTAAAAATAGTAAGGGTCCCCCTCAATGTAACTCTGACTTACTATAAATAGTAAGTAATGCATACAGAGCCCTGTGAACGCCAAATGAGAGCCAAAACTGAATGCCACTGAACATTGGAGATGATGCAACCTTAGGAGACCCTCTAACCATCCTCACTAGCCTACGAGGGTCATAATTATAGGCTAATCTCCTCTGACAATTGATGTCAGCGAGAAGGGGACATTACAGAAGGACTGTGTGGACTGGGCAAGAATGATAAGTGACAATCTGGATGAACAGTTCAGGAATTTGAGGAGAACTAAAACTTTTTACATGAGGTCATATGTGATATACATGCTGGCTCGAATGACTAAATACAAGGGAATAAGTTATAAGGAACCGATTGGGTGTGGTCCTGAGCAGTTCAAAATTTACGAAGCTTTCCCACAATTGCACCTGAGTAGCACCTCCATCTACAAAAGGTTAAATGACGCTTTCACAATGCACATAGCCAGGACTCTTCAGTGGAGGACTCAACAGAGAATATCAAAAGAAGCTCAAAAGTTGATCAAGAGATATGGATACTGGTTTATCCAATTTCCAAAGTTCACTTATATTAGGCTGCAAGGGTTTACATCATATCCTTATAGATTACCAAGGTACCCCACAGATAGAATGGTGATGTTAGAGATATCTAGGTAGCTCACTACCCATGATAAAATTCAAAAAAAGAAGAAAGGAGGATTGGACTTCTCGATCATCATGGGGAATTCAAATGAGGTTTGTCCCTCCTTGCAAGCAGCCAAGGAAGCTGAAGATGAGCTACAGTTTTTCCAACTCTCATACCACACCAGTAGGTAGGATTTTGATCCTTATAAAAATATCAGAGTGGTGCAGGGTGTGGAATATAGGCACAAGGCGCATATTGAGGACTACTGGGCCAATGCAGTGGATGAAGTTGAGGTTAGAAGAAGAATGTTTTCTAGGATACCCTTGAAAATGATCAGAGAATGTGAGATTGTTCTAGTTCCGGATTAGGTGGATGAGGATGTAAATGTTATGCAGCCAGACTATGAAACAATAAGAAATATAGTGGTCCCACTACCTGATTGGTTACAATCGGAGATTACAGACGTAGATACATTATGCATACCAGTTTTGACATTCACTAGAAATTGGGTAGAAAGGTACATGAATAGACTTAAAAGCAGATCAGTCCCCCTCACAATTTGATTGGTGACCAAAGGTCGCCAACAGCCAGAAAAAGGAAATAGGTCACCCAAGCTTCAGAACTGCGGAGAGAGGTGCAGGTTCAGCAGGTGCCTCAGAGGGTAGAGGAAGCATCATCCACGCCATCATAGACTTGCTCTTCGAGCGTGTAGGAGGTCTCATTGTTTGCGAGCCAGAGAAACATATTGAATAAGGAGCAAGAGTTTTAGGAGGTGAATCGACCACCTCTTAGAGAGCCAAATAGTCAAAATGTCAATGCTCCTAGGAAGGAAAATCAACAAGAAGAAGAAGAGGGGACGGAGGCAGACACCCTCTTACAGCAGTTGATTGAGACGACTTTGGAGGAAGAGACTGCTACAGGGCAGGAGGCTTAGGGTTCAAGAGAAAATACTCAGCAGATGGAAACTGATGAGCCTCAGCAAAATGTTGTTAGAGAAGAAGTGCATGGAGAGGAATCGAGAGAACAACCGCTTATTATTTGTGACCTGCAGCAGGTAGTGCCAAACTGGCTCAAGGAAAGAATGAGAAGGGATCTTGTTGAGGAGACTGACCTGACAATTGAAATGGAGGAATTCCTCAATAGAATCAGCGGACTGCCATAAAAGAAGATGTAATGACCCCTTTCTAGTGGAAGCACTTAAACCTGAATCTTGCATTCAAAGTGTTTCTCAAAGAGACATTAGAAACGCTAGAGATTGACAAATTTCAATTAGATCAAAGATTATTTAGTTATTTGTTCCTTGCCAAAGGATTATTCGTTTCCTTCGTATTATTTACTATGAATGATTCCTTTATGGGTACAAACATCTTTCGAGATCCCATAGATGGAATTCTATTATACCATTTAACATCATTGTGCATGAATGGAGTCATTATTACTTATAAGGCTCAATAATTGCTACAAGCATCATTATTGGATAATTGCAAATAATATATTATGTATATACATTATCTTGTATATGTTGTATGTGTCCACCACCTATGAGGTATTTATGAGTCTCAATATATATATACTCATCAATTACCAAATACATTTATCAACATATGAATTATATACCGAAAACATATTATATTTAATATATTTATATTTATCAAATATATATATGAAACATATATGGCAACTTCAACCATTACTAAATTCTTAGTTCATTCCTTTATTATCATTTATTTAATAAATTGTAATTATTTATAGTATCAAATATTATTAACATCCTAGCGACAGTATTATAATATTAGACACTGAGTATTATTTGTAATTATTTATAGTATCAAATATTATTAACATCCTAGCGACAGTATTATAATATTAGACACCGAGTATTATTACATCCTAATGATAATATCATGAATAATATTGTTCATCACATAACATTACATTCTAAGAATAATATCTTAAATAATATTATACATCAAATATTATTACATTCTAATATCATAAATAATCAAATAATATTATGAATAACCTTATATATCAAATATTATCATCACATTGTAAATATTATTTATATGAAATATTACTAATACCTCACTATCCTTACCTATAATAAATATACATACCAACACTCTGATTTTACCACTGATCTGCCGTCTCTCCTCTTCTCTACAGCCAGCGATCTGTAGACTCCTTTCTTCAATTTATGATATATCCCTCTAATCCTTTTCCATCGATCCTTCTACTTTCCACTTGTTAACATTCTTATATTCTAATGCCATAATGGGAGGGTCATGTCCTTTTGATGAGCAATGTCCACGTATAAGGGCATGTCTTTTAGTTAGTGACCAACCTTTATTATTGTTTGTTGACTAACATATATTTAAGCACTGCCTTTTATAAACATAATTGCTGCACCTATTAAGTAATTGTGGTTCTCCCTTATGACCATAGATTGATATAAGTCCCATCTTCCCTATTATATTTATAATGGGTTGATAATTGTGTTTATTATTATTATGTTTGTTATTTATTATTGTGTTTCATTATTATGTTTGCATGATAATAATATTATCAAGTTATTATTATTATTATTATATTTTTTTTTTATTATGATGTATACAAATAATATTAATTGTTTCATCCATTATATTATAATTATATTCTTGTGAATATTATTTTTTGTTATTATGATATTTATAATTAGTATTATTAATAGTTCTATCCATTATGATAATTGCATTATAATTATAATATTTAAATTGCTAATATTTATTTTGTTAATATCTATAATATTATATTATGATTATAATTATAGTAATATTAAATTGTTAATATATGTAAATACGTAATTTGTCACTTTATTTATTTGCATTTCAACATTTAGTTATTTTAATGTTCCATTTCAGGGACATGACAGAAGAAGGCCAGGAAGTTCTCGAAGATATCTACAGATAGGTCTGGTTCTCGCACACTTCATGTGGCTGTTCCCAGGGTAGAATGTGATCAAGTTGAGGCTATCCTAGAGAATTATGTAGTCACTACTGTGGAGTTGGGCCGCCTTACAAAAGCTCAAATAATCGAAGAATGTGATAACTCCTATCAGGCTCTTAAAGATAGGTTGCTCCAGACAGAAGGGAAGTATAAAAGATTGAAGAAAGAGCATAAGACATTGGTTGGCTATGTGCAACACTTAGCTCGTCCGTGTGGACAAGAAAATCCAGCAGTTGATCTTCCAGCTAAACTTTCAAGGGAATCGGTCAGTGGCCTGGAAGATTTAAAGATGGCTCAAGAAGCAGGTAGGTGGGTTGGCCATATTCGTGCAGAGACATAAAAGTTCGTGGAGGATCTCGCCCACTCTTTTCAGCAGGCCTCCAGTATTCTGACACTCATGAGCAATGTTGATCAAGCCTGGAGTCAAACCCACATTTATCAGAATAAAATTGTTCCTTGCTTGGCAGCTTTAATGCATATGCCCATGCAGACTCTGGTAGAAGGAGGAGTGATTCAGGAGGGCGACAGATAGGACTTCCCTAGTTGGTATTCCTCAACAGTCATAGGTCAAGGCTTCTTTGATGTAGCTTAGGCAAAATTAGCTAGAGTTAGAAGGGCCATGGGAAATATTCAAGAGGGAGTCTTGAATGCGCTTGAAGCCTTATTCGCCAAAAAATTGACTCCAGAAGAAGTGACTGCGGATGGCCTAAAGAGCAGATTGGAGCCTTTCTTTTCAGATGTAAGGTCATTTGCCCAAGTAGATTTTGAAAATGTTTCGACCTTCTCCAATATTATTCAGAATACTTAGGATGCCTTAGTTGCTTGGGGAAAATTTTGTACTCGGCAGGGGCAAGCAGTCACGGTGCTTGAGTTTTAGCTCAATCATATTCCACCCATCTCAGTTCAGGAGGTTGAGGCAATATTGGCCAGATTCATCGAGTTTGCGGTCAGAGAGAAGGAGAATGGGAACGCCTTCCTGGATGATGACCTTCTGGATGATAGTGGGCATTAAATGCTCATAGTGATGTAGGGAGAGAGTGGGCATTATATGCTCATTTATTACGCCACCCCTCCACTTTGTGGCTATTTTTAGCGAAATCTTGAATAGGGCTTATGTGGCTCAATTTGAGCCGTTCATTGTAATTGAATCTGAGCTGTCCGTTGGACTGGGCTAGCTATAAAAGGGGCATCCCCCCTCATTTGTAAGGAGGAAGTAAAGTTTTCAACTGAATACTTTGTAGGAGACTGTTGTGAACACTACCATAATAAAAGAGTTGTCATTTGCTTGTGATTTCATCTTTTATTGTGGGCAGCTAGCAAGGTTTCTTCATCCTTCCAATTAGCATAGAATATTAGAGTAGAACTTAGATAGAGTAGAATAGATTTGATTTCATGCAAGTAGATGATTGTGGAATGTGGTGATTGATTTGAGCAAGCTTCGCTAGTCCATACCACTAGCGATCTCATTGATGGTGGGTTCGCCTTGTGTGGTCAACTGGAATAGTTTGGACCTAACTTCAGTTATAATTTACATGTTGGTATGCATTGTCGTGATGGTGTCTTCATGTTAAATTGTAATATGAATATCTGTAGTTCACTCCTTTGAAGATTGCACTAGTTTTGTGGAAGCTTGAGGTGAGGCAAAGCAAAGCTTGGTTGAAGTTTGTGAGATTTGATCTCCATGTCCCGCACCTAGGGTAAATTAGAGCTTTTTCTAAATCTTTGCAACCATTCAAATTCAACATTTTTTGGCTAGTTTAGGAAACTTGAGCTTCATTGATAAATCTCTCAAATCTTGAAAGTCCCTTTACCTTGAATGAACAATTGTGTAAGTCCCCTTGAAATACTAGCAAAATCACATCAAGCCAACTGAGTCTACGTCCATTGCATGAAGGAACCTTGGAGTTGAATGCATGATCTTTCGCAATCTTAGCATGTAGGAGATTTTGATCAAGAGAGGATAGAGTGACCATTGGAAACTTTATTCTGTGTTGGTGCGGCCATAAAACACCCGTCAACAAGAACCACCCAAAAGTAGGAGTAAACTTTTACTCTTTAAAATATCACTTCGAATTGTATACCACTTCTAGGCATTACAAGAAATGAAACTTGAGTGTGGGTTGACAATGAAGGCAAACCATGACAAACCGAGGAGAAAAATATATGGTAATCACAAAGAGGAAGGGAAGATAGAGCGAGCAAAGGGAAATGGAATCATACATTGAAAGCTTCCAATCTTGCCACCTAACCAAATCATTATTGCTTTGGTTATTTGGCATGCTTTAGGAATTTGTGGGTGAAACATTTCCCTAGGGGCCTACATATATCATGATTTTGGACATTTACTTTGTAGGCATTAGGCATTGAACATGCCATTGACAAACTTTGGGCTATTAGGTAAGGGGCAATTATGATGGTTCCATAAAGATGTCAATATTTCTCTTCTTTAATAAGTAGTTCATAGCTCTTTTGTAGTCTCCCATCAAGATTCTCCTCCATAATGGGTGGATTGAAAACACACCAAGAACATTGATTTCTTTGCTTGAGGTTTATGGAGATAACTTGATGACCTTGCTTCTGCATTGGTTTCTTTTTTTACAATTTATTGAATCAACTTGATGACCTTGCTTCTGCATTGGTTTCTTTTTTTAAGATTTATTGAAACAACTTGATGGCCTTGCTTCTACATTGGTTTCCTTTTTTACAATTTATTGAAACAACTTGATGACCTTGCTTCTACATTGGTTTCCTTTTTTACGATTTATTGAAACAACTTGATGACCTTGCTTCTGCATTGGTTTCTTTTTTTATGATTTATTGAAACAACTTGATGCCCTTTCTTGTTTTTTGAGCTTCTCCAATTTGTGGTAAAGTTTAGTAAAACTAAGGTCACGATCTTCAGCACATCTAGTGTTGTCGTATCTAGCCTTTCTAATGTGGAAACCTTACAAATAACAAAGGTTCATACTTATTTTGGAGTCTATTTTATTAGACTATCTTTAAGCATGGAGCTTGCCTCTTAATCACATCTTTGTATGGGATATACCTCACTTTATTTTTTGGAGTGCCATTGTTTTAAGATACATTTCCAAGACATACCTTCAAAATTATGCTTCTCAAATGTAATTATTTAGTCAACAATTATTTATGGATTGAGGTTTAGGATCTTCTCATTGGGCTTGTATAAAAAGGCTCTAGACTCTCATGCTTTTAGTGGATGTTTCATTGTGAATGAATATATTCTTAGCGTATTATCCACAATAAAGTTTTCACCCACCTCCTTTATGTTGAGTGTATCTATAAACCCACCTTCTATATTCACAAACTCATATCCTTGGTTGATTTAGCCTAGGTTGTGAGAGATAGCCTTAGTTATTTGTTTGTCAAAGAGGATTGTGTCCTTGGGCTCTAGTAGATGTCAATGCTATTGGTGTTCCGAGTTCTGTTTGCTCCTTTAGTTTATCAATACTTCTATATTCACAGACTCATATGATCATAACCTTGGTTGATTCAGCCTAGAGTGTGAGAGATAGCCTTGCTTAGTTCTTTGTTTGTCAAAGAGGATTGTGTCCTTGGGCTCTAGTAGATGTCATTGCTATTGGAATTCTGAGTTCTATTTGCTTCTTTAGTTTATCAATATTTCTATTGATTGGCTTCCTCCAAATATTTCCTTGGATACCTCTCCTTGCATTCTTTCTTTGAAGTAGTTCATCAATAGAGTTTTCAAAGAGGATTTTTACTGATTGCACATTTAGGTCACTTACCTAGAGTAGACTAGGGCCTTTTAGTTACCTAAGCACCTTTGAACCAACACACATTTGTTAGGGGAAACCCTCTTGCTGGATACATAGAGCTGACAAAATAGGAATTCAACCATTCATAGATGGCAGGCCTTTTAGTTACCTAACCACCTTTGAGGCAACACACATTTGTTAGGGGAAACCCTCTTGCTGGATACATATAGGTGACAATATTGGGATTCAACCATTCATAGATGGCAAGGTTTTATGTTGTAGTAAAACCCCCTTCTCTTTTATGTGCTTAAAGAATGTCTTGGTTTGGAGGGCCACATTCATCCTAGATGCAGCATTGCAGTAGCATACCTTGGGATTGGTGATTTATGATTCCTAGATTGAAAAGCCTACCTAGTGGCTGAGGTTCAAATTTGAATGTAATTAAAACATGGGTGCAAGCATTTGAGACCTTAGTGTTACCAACTTTAAGTAAAAGAACATTGGTCGCATGTCTTTCCATGATGAGCAGTTCTCACAGATTTGTAGATGGTGTCAACCTTCATTTAGACAATCTCTAACAGCATTGGTTGCATGGCTTGTGGGTTCCCTAAGGGTGTGGTCCCACTAGTTATGTGTTGAGACTGATTTCCATACCTTGCAAGGTGAAAGGATTTACTACGGAGTATAGTCGCTTGATTTTTTTTTTGGGATAGTGGATATGTTGTAGATAAAGTAGATTGAATATAAAATATTTGTTGGGCATATATACGTAAAGAGCTGGTCCTAATTTTGAGTATAGTACTAAATACAATTCAGCCAAAAAGCTTGGTGAAACATTCAAATGGTTTTCAGGATAACATGGTGCAATTATCACATAGATACACGTGAAAATGTTGTAGCAACTTTTATGTTCTTCATGCTCTTTCAGATGATGGATTATTTTATTTTTGATGGTTCTCAGGGAGAAATGCATTTTGTTCACTTGATCTCACTTGGGCACCAATCGCTTTGAAAAGAAACAAAGCTTCAAAAATGGTGTTTTTTGCCAACAACAGGTTCAAAATTAAGCTTTTCAGGTTAATGGAAAAATTTGCCTTGTTTAGTTCCAAAAAGCTTATTGCAGCTATTAATTGTGATCAAATTCAGAAAATCGTATTGCTTCTCACACTAATTTTGCATGTGCTCAAATCTTTGCTTTAAAATTCCTGTCTGGAATTTCAACCTATAGATCTTATTTCATGTGGTGGTCAAAACAACAATTTTAAAAGCTTATTTGAATACAGAAAAATATTAGAATCTTATTTTAAATTTTACCACAGCTGCCAACTCAAAGCTTAATGTGATGATTCAGATACTTCCTTGGTCTTTAATGTTGTGCTTGAAGTTCCTTAAGAACTCAAGCTATATTATCAGCTGTTAGCTCTTCATCCAATTCAACGGATGGAAAGTCTGCAATGAAAAGTTAAAAGCTTAAATTATATCAAACCAAGAAGGTTAGGGGAAGATTGGGTCATCCATCTCTTTCAAATTGATGATCTAAAAATTAATACTTTCTTGGATCACTTAAGACATGCGTATAAAAGCTATTTTAATGGATATGGCATTCAATCTTGGCTGTCCAATCAAAGATAAAACCAATGATCCATACCTTTCCTTGGCCTCTAAAGTCCAACAACTTCAATTTGATTAATTTTGACCTAGATAAGCTTTGATAGCCAGAGGATTCCAAGGTTGATCAATAGCCAATAATTCACCTTGACCTTGATAAACTAATGATAATTGAAGCAAGCCAAAAAGCTTGGTGAAACATTCAAATGGTTTTCAGGATAACATGGTGCAATTATCACATAGATACACGTGAAAATGTTGTAGCAACTTTTATGTTCTTCATGCTCTTTCAGATGATGGATTATTTTATTTTTGATGGTTCTCAGGGAGAAATGCATTTTGTTCACTTGATCTCACTTGGGCACCAATCGCTTTGAAAAGAAACAAAGCTTCAAAAATGGTGTTTTTTGCCAACAACAGGTTCAAAATTAAGCTTTTCAGGTTAATGGAAAAATTTGCCTTGTTTAGTTCCAAAAAGCTTGCAGCTATTAATTGTGATCAAATTCAGAAAATCGTATTGCTTCTCACACTAATTTTGCATGTGCTCAAATCTTTGCTTTAAAATTCCTGTCTGGAATTTCAACCTATAGATCTTATTTCATGTGGTGGTCAAAACAACAATTTTAAAAGCTTATTTGAATACAGAAAAATATTAGAATCTTATTTTAAATTTTACCACAGCTGCCAACTCAAAGCTTAATGTGATGATTCAGCTTCCTTGGTCTTTATGTTGTGCTTTAAGTTCCTCAAGAACTCAAGCTATATTATCAGCTGTTAGCTCTTCATCCAATTCAACGGATGGAAAGTCTGCAATGAAAAGTTAAAAGCTTAAATTATATCAAACCAAGAAGGTTAGGGGAAGATTGGGTCATCCATCTCTTTCAAATTGATGATCTAAAAATTAATACTTTCTTGGATCACTTAAGACATGCGTATAAAAGCTATTTTAATGGATATGGCATTCAATCTTGGCTGTCCAATCAAAGATAAAACCAATGATCCATACCTTTCCTTGGCCTCTAAAGTCCAACAACTTCAATTTGATTAATTTTGACCTAGATAAGCTTTGATAGCCAGAGGATTCCAAGGTTGATCAATAGCCAATAATTCACCTTGACCTTGATAAACTAATGATATTGAAGCAAGCTATGGACTTAGCACATAACCTTGGCTGTCTGATCAAATCTTAAATCAACAGTCCATAATTATCCTTGGATTCAAAACTTTGACAGTCCAAGTTGACCAATTTTCACACCACAAAATATTTCACTGGTAGATTGCAAGCTTGATTAACAACTCTTGTTTATATTCATCCCTTTGCAGTTCCTAGAAAGCTTTTGCACCATTGATTGGGAATCAAATTGAATGGACCAGAGTTTTTTTGAACTTAAAAGCTTATTTCATAAAAGCATAAGTTTTAAAAGCTAAGTAAAACTATTTATAGAAGCTAAGTGAATTTATTTTCAAAGCACTAAACAAATATTTTATGTTTAAAGCTTCAATATGAAAGGAAAATTAAAGATACATCACATGAGAAAAATGCAAACATCAAAGGTAGCCGCCAACTATGCTTGTAAAAGTGAAAAACATACAAGAAAGGAGGGGTGGAGGGGAGGAGAGAATTTTTGTGAACTTTAGAGATTGGTACACGAAAGCTTTTGGATTCTTCACTTGCTGTTTTGTGTGCAATCCCCACTCTACTTTATTTTGCATGAAAGATTTAAAAATCCCTTTCATTGTGATAAACAACATGCTATTGGTTCTTTAGGCTTGAGCCTTACTAAAGAAGTATAACAATCTTGGGTCTTTTTATGGTCTCTTGGTTCAATCTTATACTGGGCCATGCTTCATTGAGGGATCTTCCCTAATAGGGATATTTTCAATTGTATTATGTTTTAAGGCTCAGGATTTAACCACATTAGTTTTTCTGCCTCTTGTTTTGTGTTCTGAATGATGACTTGGATGAGAACCGGGGCCTTTCCAGTTAGTGACTCAAGACTCATAAACTTTAGTTGTCATTAGTTAGTGACTTAGATACAATGCATGGCATGCAACTCACTTTCACTTCAGGATCCCCACCCACGTAGTTTGCCAGTGAAACCAACGACTCTTTCTACTCCTATCAGATTGAGAACCTGGGAGAGCACTCGACCCAATAGGGAGGTTGAGGGGTGAGCCCCTGCCAACCGTAGGGCCCTATCGCCCCTACTATCTATAGGCAGAGATAAGCTCTACCTCCACCCCCTACCGCAATGGGCACCCTATAATTCCCCCCCACCCGGAAGTAGAAGCACTATAACCCCCTTGGGGGGGGTGTAGGGATAGGCCTTGGATGGGAGGATATAGTTGGTGTGGGGGGGGGGGCTACTATTCACCAGGTAGCAGCAAGGGGAAGTACTACTTCCCACCTACCCAATCGGCTATCCTCCCACCCACCTCAGCCCCTAGGAACGGAACTATAACTCCCTGCCCCCCAAATGTCGAGTTGTTGGAGGGTGCTTTTTGTAACCTAGAATCTTTACATCCTAGTAGTTCTCCTTAATTGGTTGTACTCTGTGTCCCATAGATTTACTTAGTTCATTTGAGACATTAATATAATGTAATTCTTTCTTTGTGGCTCATATATCTGCTTGGGCTGCTAAGATGATGGGAACTTCTTGTTCTAAAGGCAAAAGCAACCAAAATGTAAGAAACTAACAGTTATTAATTCTCAGAATGTCAAAGCTTTATAGAATATATTTCCTCCCTCCCCTTCCCCCAAGTGTGAAACATGCTGGAAGTTTTGTGGTCAAAGCTGCAAGTTGTATCTGAATTTGATGGTAAAAGGTTGAATGGTTTTGAAATTTCAGGAATGACAGTCATTTTCCTTGTGGTGGATGTTCTTTCATCTTTTCTTTCATTTAGCAAACTACATTTAGTAAACTACAGTTGGAAGTTTGCTCAATATGCAGTTCAAGTTGTATTAAACCAAAAGCTACAGGTCCTCAACTGCTAATGCTGTTGGTTTTCTTTCATCCATAAGATTTAATTAGAGCTTCACAATAGGGTGTTTTATACAAAGATGTCATCTGTAACATATTTGCAGACAAATAAGTTAATAGCCTTCAGCAAAATATCAATATAAAACAAAAGAATGTAGGAAAAATGCATGGTATATGAGTGGAAGGTGCTGGCTGATTTGGAAAGTAGTTGAAAGGGATGTGACTCTCTTACAAAATTAGCTGGCCAATTTGTATAATACATCTTTATAAGAAAATGACTACTTGGGATTAAAGGCTGGATGTGAGAAGCCCCATTTTGAATCCAAATTTAAACTTAAATAGCAAAGTTTTTTTATTTATGTGGTAAGATGGTCATATTCAAATATTGTACCATAGCATGGAGCTTCAGATTCTATATTATCAGATAATGTTTTAATACTATTTGTGCTGATGGTTTAGTTTGCTAGTAAAGAACAAGTAGTTTCTTCAACCATAGTATGTGGCTGACCTCTAAATTTTGGAATGTAACAGATATCAGCAGTACTTGATGCATTAGTTGACATTGCTGGTGGAAGAGTTAATATCCATGTCCTAATGGCCTCAGCTGCATTTGCATCTGTATTTATGGGAAATGCCCTGGAAGGCGGATTACTTCTCGCCATGTTTAGCCTTGCTCATATTGGTAAGATATTTGAAGTTACAATTGAATTTTTCAAGTCTAGTATACAGGTTCAGTTGGCTGGTCTCTCCATTGCTTGTACTGTGTCATGCTACTAAGAACTGTTTTCTGTAGCGGAGGATTATTTTGCAAAGCGAGCAATGGGTGATATCAAGGCACTAAAGGAAAGTAATCCAGAGTTTGCTCTTGTTTTGGATTCATTTGATGCCACAGCACCTCTTCATTTTTCGGCAATAACCTACAAACATGTTCCTGTGCATGATTTGGAGGTGGGGTCATACATATTGGTCAGAGCTGGTGAGGTATGCAACTATCTGATGTGTTGCTTTTCAAGTTTTACGTCTGCATTTGTTTTGATCCAAACAAGTCTGTTTAAGTTTATAGAGGAACCCTTGCTAGTAGAATTTTGTTATAAGGTCTTCTCAGTCATCAAGACACTTTACTTGGGTGGGGTCATTCTCCAAAGCTACGTAGAAATAAAATTTAAATCATTAAATTCTGAAATTCCTTAGAATATAAATTGCCTTTATGGTTCTCATTGATATCCTTATGTGGAACTGAAATGTTAAGCTAACTCGATTAACAAAAGTAATTACAATATTTCATAGGAAATTGCATAAAAAATCACATGAAGCACCAAAAGGGATTTCACCCAATGTCTGGAACTGCTCTTCAGTAAGGTCATAACTTGTATGAAAAAAAACCCTAAATCCCTATTTGAGTTAAACACTCGGGCTTTCTTTTTGGCACAGAACTATAGAATCTAGTCTAGCTTCCATTATGGTCTCAACTCTCAAGAAACATGCATGTCAAAATGACAAGCATTCTCTATAGATTGATATACACACACATCTGTATACACACATACATATAGATATACACATACACATATCCACACACACACACACACACACACACACACACAAACCATTCTCCCTTTAAGGCAAATAGAACTGCTCTCCAATCCACCGATTATATGGTATTTTTGGTTGGTAAACAGGTCAAAACTGCTGGTGTCCCTCCTTGGATTAAAAGGACATATACATTGACATACATACACACATGTCTCTGTACAAATGTTGACAAAGAAAATTATATTAATTGTGATGAAATGCTACAAATATCAAAACTGCTTATTGTATTTACAATAAGCTAGCGAAGGATGAAAAGGAAATGATAGAACACTGCTTAAAAGTTAAGAGCATACAGCCAGATGGAAAGATACAAAGAGAGAATGAGCATTCATAGCTTTTACAATTTAAGCATTAGAGCTTAAATGAAAGCTGAAAGCAAAAAGAAAGTAGTACTAAAGCATTTTCAGCAATTACTTCGTAAGGCTATTTAACTGAAGTGAAATACAAAAATGATAGTGTTCTGAAAGCAGCTGTTAAAATTTTGTGTTGCTGCCAGTAATAAGCATTATGTTCTCCATAAGGGCTGTGGTAAAGGTTCAGATTATTCCCAGCAGTGTTGGGTCCAGTGGCATTGAATTCTTTGGGCTATGTATCCCAATCCATAGATTGATATGAAGACAATGATATTCTTGCTTATGCTTGATTGGAGAATGCTTTAAATTTGAGTTATGTTTGGAACTTCTTTAGTGGTGCCCTAATTAGTAAAGTATGAATTATTCTCAACTTAATAAAAGGATAGGTTATTCTTCTTAATCAGGTCATAAGTCTATTTGGAGTGCTAGGCTCATTCATTGGACTTGAAATTTGAGGCAAGGAATGACCAGTTTCATTGACCGATTGATGTTTCTGTCCAGATTAAAATAGCGTGTTTTGTTCACAATTTCATATCATGATTTTTGAAGCTGATAAATAATGTTAACTCATTATGTAAATGAATTAGGCTGTTCCTGTTGATGGAGAAGTATGCCAAGGAAGATCTATGGTTACTGTTGAACACTTGACTGGAGAGGCTAATCCAATTGACAAGCAAATTGGGGATGTTGTTCCTGGGGGTGCAAGGAACTTGGATGGTATGTTGATAATCAAGGTATGCTTATATAATTCACTTTAACATATCAACGATGTTGTTAAACTTGCCAAAAAGCCACCATACTACACCTTTATCTAAAAGTAGTTAAACATATGGGAAATAAACTGAATTTATGATCTTTTAAGTTTTATGTGTTTATACTGTCTTTCAACACAAACTACTTATTTGATTTATGCACTTTGAAAATTCGCTTTTCCGTAGGCCAAAATCATTGTTCTAATTTAAAAAAAGTAAGGATCTGCCAACATATGTCAATATTGTTTGTGAGAGGCTCTTGGATGAATTATCTCTAAAAGAAGCAGGATTTAAGAAGAGCTCAGGTGTACACTCAAGAGACATGCATTGTGAGACATTCAGATTCATGAAAGGAAAAGAAAAGAAAAGAAAAAATAGAAGACAAAACATCCTAACTAATCTGTTATATTGAATTATGTGTTTCTATGAGCAATGGAAGGTTACAAAGTTATGAGCTGCAAGACATGCATGTCAAAACCCAGATTCCAAATATTCCAAACATATTATAGCTCAAAATATATCATGATTTATATGAAACACTTAATTACTTATCTTACTGCAGGTCAATGTGTTTCTTGCTCTCAACTTCAACCAGTTCTTACTAGTTTCAGCCCTCCCCTTTGTCAAACGAGTAGCATGAATCTATAGAATATTTCCACCGATTCTTTATATTCTGAGGATGGTTATATGCCAAAAATAAGCTAGCAAAAGTTTACCTATTTGATACCTCCTTTACCATGCTTACAGAAAGATTAAACATGAAATTTTGTAGAGCCACTTATGTTGCACAAGTATGAGTTACATACCAATCTTCACTCAATCTATTAATTTTAGAAGCATGAACTACAAATGATATGAAGATTTATACTATTTCTGTTTCATGTATCTAGGATAAGTTGAAGGAAGCACTAGCTGAAATTTAATGTCACATGACCATATAGTCTTTTTGCTCAAAATCAGTGGAATGTCTTCACAGCCCAACTTCTAGAACAACGTACAGTAGAGACAATAGGAGAATGAAATTCACTGCAAATCTGAAATATTCCGAGCCAATTTTTTCCGTTTTTTTCAAATTCAAATTACAATCAATGCACCCGTTAAGGTTAGAAGATAAACCAAAACGTGCTGAAGCAACTCTAACCAGAATGTACACCAGGATCCCGATGTGGGCAAGGTGTGAGCATTGGTTAGAGGATCTAAATCAAATTGCTTATGCTGTAACTCTAACCAAGAATGGCGCCGATGATGGCGAGCATATGGTTAGAGGCTATTCTACTCTAAGTGCTGAAAGGGAACTCGACACCAAGTATGTGCTACCCAATCCAGAATGGAGTGAGGGGCGACCATATGGCGGAGTGATTACAAATAACAATGCTTGAAAAGAAATGCTGAAAGCTGAAAATACTCAACACCCAGAATGTGCTTGCTAACCCAGAATGGGAAAGTAGCTACCATAGGGCGGAGATGTAACTATTACAAAGTACTTCCAATGAAATTATGAAAGTGAGCATTACAGGACAGAATTGAACAAGACTGAAAATGACTGCCAGTACTACTGTCAGTTTACAGAAATAAGAGTCATTCGTCTGCTATGAGCATGGAAATATGAAAGCTTATCATTACATCACAAGAACTTTTCTTAGCTTGGTTAGAAATGCCAAACCAATAAACTTTTCAATGATCAAAATACAATTCTGTTTTTTCTGCCAAATCTGCACTTTTTTAATTAAAACCAGCAGTCTATATGATTCATTCATATGCTCATATCTCCCTCTAATCTCATCCAATTAACTTGAAACAAAATGCAACATTCCCTAATGATGATGGCGCCTAATCTCAGACACTGAAAACTGAGCAAACAGCAAGATATTATTTATGCACGGAATTCTATGCAAGCAAATGGTACGGCTTCATGAAGAAGGGCGATCTGCTCTAATAAATCACAGCCATCTCTAAAAATTCTGCAAATTAGAGGAAATGGGCGCCTAGACCTAGCAAGGAGAATGGGCTAATACCCATAACAATATTTTTGATGTTTTTTGACTTATGATTAAAAACATGAATCTGCTGTATCAAATAATGCAATATGCTGAAAACCACTACTAACAATGCAATAAGCTGAATACAATGTACTGTAGTCCAAAGATATGAGTTGACTTCACGAAACCCTAAAATGCAAAAGACCACTGTGAAAGTCAACCAGAAAAGCTGCCAAAAATAGAATTTACTAAAAATAGTAAATTCCAGAAAACGCTCAGAATAATGCCAACTCCGAGCAAAAACATCCTTAAAAATAGATAATTTTACCTTTCGACAAGCCTTCGGGTTTCCAGAAAAAGGCCAACGGTCACCAGGTTTGAGAAGGGGACATTACAAAATCCAACACCAAAAGTATTTTCCCGCTTAAATGGCTTATTGAGGAACCCTTGTAACAGGAGTGATATTATTCTTTATTATTTTTACATACCAAACATTATTTGCAAAGCAATGGTGTATTTGGCTTATAGCATAACCATCATATGGTTTTCAGGACTGAAACTAATATAACATATTGCCTGAATGATGGGGCATACCTGAAATGTTAATAGTGAAGTCTCAAAGTACAGTGTTCTTTCTTGCACACCCCTTCTTCCAGCCATCGTGTCTGTAGGTAACCAACATCTCCTTAGCATATTTATTATGTTTGAGCTGTGACACAGAAATAGGACTTCATCTTTGTCTTCTTACCTGCATACATGATTTCCAATCCCTGGTTAGCTAGGTGAAATTCCCTGTACTTACAATGTTACACGATTTGAGAATTCACATGTTCTTTTCTAGAGCAACTAAGGTCTCAACACTATGGCTTTTCTCAAATCTCACATTAGGGACATAGCAACAGTACTCAATATCCTGCTTCAGCATATATTGTTTTTCTATGTTTGTTTCATAGTCATGTAAAATCAAAGTAAGTAAGATATTATCAGATCTTCCATTAAGTAAAATTGGTATAATTAATTGACCAAGCCCCCACCACACAAACCTTCATTACGCATGCCATTTTCACATTTTAGCACTTAAGGGCAAAATTAGGTATGCAAGCACTTTTGTTTATAAAAATGTTTTAAAAATGCTTTTAGGTTAGTTTTTGTTTTAAAAATATTATCTTTAAAATGTTTTTATTTTTATTTTTTAGGGCCTAGTGGCCGTGGGTTCCCTTGGGTTCACCCAAGGGACTACCTGGGCACCTTGGTTTCCCCCCACAAAGAACCTGAGGTGCTTGGGCGATATCCTGGGTGTACCCTCAGGTGTACCCATACCAGACCAAGTTGCTTTCCTTCTTGGAGTGAAATTTCTAAGCTTTGCCTGTAATTGGAGCCTGAAATAATGCAATGAATGAGGACCAATGATAGAGAAAGATTCAGAGTATATATTTGTCCTTGATTTGGTCAATTGCATGATTTTCCCTCAAATTGGGAGTGTGCAGAATTGCCCAGTTGTGCCAATCTTCTTTCATCATCTGTGAGTTGTATGGTGGCTACCTTATACCCTTTGAGGGTCTTCTTAGCACTATGTGATTTTTATTTTCTTTGTCCTTTCTAGTGTGTATTTATTGAATAAAAAAGGAATTACATGAGGGCTTGTCATATATTTTGTCTGTGTTTGAGGCCAGAGCAACACTTTCTCATCATCTATTTAAAATTATTTATCATGCCACCTGGTTCAAATGCCCTTTACACTAACATGCTTGTATATAAATTGTTCTTACTTCTTTGTGCTAAAACTAAATAACCTCTACAACATCTGCTCTGTCTATTTGCTTTTAAGTTAAATGTAATGGTTGGATTCCTTTTCTAGTACATTTAAATCTTGTGGTTGGTTTATGCTATGTAGATTTCTTGAATGGAAGAAATATTGGACTTTGATAACAAGACATGGCTTCCTCAAATCTCAAATATTGTTTCCCATAATTATTATTTTTAACTACTGTAGGTTTTTAGTTGTTTAATATTTTCTTTTCCAGGCAACGAAGACATGGAATGATTCTACATTGTCCAAGATTATGCAGTTGACTGAAGAAGCAAAATTGAACAAACCAAATTTGCAAAGGTGGCTTGATGATTTTGGTGAGCGTTACAGCCAGGCTGTTGTGGCTATATCTATTGCTGTAGCTCTTTTAGGCCCATTAGTGCTCAAGTGGCCTTTGATGAGCACTCCAGGTTAGTAACAATCATAAAGCATTTAATACTTATGAAGAGCTCTAGTAAACCATTTATCTATATCCTTAGGAATGATAGCATCCCCAACATGTTTGTGTTTTTATAATCCTTGTAACTCTACATGATTATCCATCCATTGATAATCTCTCTTACTCAATATGTATCTTGTACGAGTTTGTGAATTCTATGACAAGCAAATCCAACGGCAAAACCGAATGTATTTGAAAATATGTTTGCTCAATGACTTCATTAATGATTGAATGCAATAATATTTGTGAGAAAGTTGAGCTAGCTCAAGGTACCACTTATAGAAACAATTATTCGAATTATGAACCCTATTGATGACATAACATATAACTGATGTCCTTTTTGACTTGACATTAAATGCTAACAGAAGCAACAATAAATGCATATTATCTTCTTTCACTTTTAGCTTTATTTTTTTTGCAATCTTGATATGGCTCTAAGAAAATCAGTAATAGAAAACTAAGGAGGGAATAAGCACATAGCAAGGGAACAAAAGAAGATAGCTTTTAAAATTGATCTTTTACACTGTCTATCGGTCTGAAATAAATAGATGTACAATTTTGAGGATGTCTATTGGCTAGATAAGGCCAATCACATGTAGAGAGCACAAAGTACAAAGCTAAAAACTAATTACAAAAATATATATAAGAGAAAATTTGATTATTTCCTCTTTTTATAGAGAAATTACCTATAATATCTACAATAGATGAGAAGATGTTTATGCAAAATTGTCCTAGGTTGGTAGAGAATATTTTCTATTCATAATCGACATGGATATTACATTGGAATCTTGGATGATTCAATAATTACAAATTTATTTCCAACACCTTGCTGCTCGCAAGTTCTTGCTTATTTGAGCAACATCTAAGGCTGCAAACTATGATGTTCCTACAACTCTAACACTGGTTTTCTACACCCTAAATTTATTATGCTAGGTAAACATGCTCACATTCATGTCAACATCCATCATATCCTTTCCTTCATGCACAAACCATGTTACTATACACATGTGAATGCTTAACCAGTCCACAAAATCAAAGGGCAACCAAAGCAATGCTTATGCGAGATTAATTCCAACCAGAGTAGTATTCCATTTACGGGATGTTGACTCGACGTTGTAAAAGTATAAATGGAATTCAATTACTTTGATTTAAATGTGAAAACATGACAAAAACTTGGGAACTAAATAATAATGTACTAAATGTAAAAACAGAGAAAAAATTAGTGCATATAGATAAAAATAGATGTAATACACTATAAGTTATGCAATTGTAAAAAATTGTAAAGGATTTAAAAAAAATATTTTCAACTAATAGGGTTTATGTAAAAAGCATACAGGTGGCTTTAAAATAGTATGTTGCTCTATCATGAAGCACAACAAACTATTTTAGGGGCAGCCTTAACCCTCATTATTGTATATATTAAAAGAAAAACTCTCATTGTGGTTTTATTTTAACTTCTAAAAGAAATCTGTTCAAAGTGAAACTCAAAATTTTAAAGAAAAGCTCTTATTGTTGTTTTATTTTAACTTCTAAAAAAAATCTATTCAAAGTGAAACTTGAAATAAAAAAATACCCTAACACTAACCCTAAGCCAAAAATGTTTGACTTCTTGCTGGGGGGGAAAAATCTTTGACATCTAGGTTATGATGTGCTGCAACACCTAAAACTCTTGCTCGTGTCTAGTTGTGACCCTTGATGTAGCCCCAGATTTGTTGATAGGGTGCAAAGAATCTTCTCAAATGTGGGTGTTTCATTCAAGAATTCTAGGGGTGTTTTAGAGGTGGATATGGATGTTGGATGCGGGGATACTCAACCTTCATTTTTGTGGACAGAAGAGAGCAAAACAGTAGCTTTTCCTTTCTCTGATTAGTTCCATTTGTTGGTTTTGGCGTTGGATGCTTTGGCTGCAGAAGCCCATTATATTGAGAAGGGCTTGACTAGTAAATTCAATCATTTTTGCCATGCCTAACTGCTCTCCATGTTTGGGTTTCCACGAACTGGAAACCTTTCTGTGTAATGGCTGTTGACATTTACCCATGTGCTCAAGTTTGTACTTTTTTTGCTTTTGGTTGCGAGTCACCTCAGGACAAAGTGACTATTTTGGAAAAGCAGCCTTGATTTTTGGGTAAGTCTGCTTTGAAGTTTGATGACGAAGTTATGGTATCCTCTCTTCAACCCTCTTTCTAACTCCTTTTCAGTGCTTCCTGTTTGGGTTAGATTACCAAACCTCCCTCATTAGTTTTGGATTGACTCTAGTTTGTAGGCTATTGGCAACACCTGGGCTTTTCTTATTTCTATCTTTTCGGAAATTGATGATCTCTTTCATCCTACCTTTTCTTGCATTCTGGTAGTGATGTATTCATCAAAGGGTTTACCATCAAAAAATAAGGTTCCGAGTGCAAGATCATATTTAGACCTAACAATTTGACCATGAGAAGCTGGCATTTGTTGTTATAGTTGTTACAACCGAGGACATTTGGTGGCAGATTGTTGTAGATTCTAGAACAAAGCTCAAAGATTCTAGACCTGCTTTGTGGTGGAAGGATGTTAGGCTCCACCATCTAACAGTTTCTCATGATGGGAAGCCTTCTGAGGTGTCTAAGCTTCCGCCTTGTGTGAATCCTCTTTCTGGTTCAGAGCCATTTGCTGATCTAGAGCATTTATCTTCTTGAGCCCCAGCTGAGATGCAGTTTTTGGCTCTTGTGGTGGATCAGGATTCTGGATTACCTTCTGAGGTTGGTACCCTTCTTTTGGATGGAGTTCTTGCTCCAGCTTACCTGATTGAGCCCATTGTATTCTCTTTGGTTGGAGGTCTTTCTTTGGTTGTTCGGTATTAGTCACCTATTCCTGCCCGTGCTGAGGATGTGTTGGAAGAGGGGGATTAGATGATTGTTCCTTATTATAATGCTTTGCTGAGAAATAAAAATTCTTCTCAAATGGTCTTGAGATCATAGTAAAATTAATGATGACAAGTAGCTGGAGTGCTGGTTAATTCTTTTCTAGTGGATGTGATGTTTTTATTTTTCAGGATTCTTCTTTAGTTTTTGTTGCTGTTCCTAGGTTTTTATTTTTATTTTTTTTTATGCAGAAATTTGTACCCTTGGGTGGATATGGGTTTAGTTTTGGTGTATTGAGGCCTAAGTGCCATGTCTTTGTGAAATTTTTTTGCAGTCTGGTTGTTGACTTGTTTTGTATCAGTCTTTTAATACATGGTTGTTCAGCCATTTTTGTTAGTCTTATGTATCTCATCCATATTTTCTTGTGAGGGCCCCAATAGATTCCCTCATTAATCTATCAAAAAAGTAATCGAAAACCATTTCTTGAAAAATGTGGGTAAAACTTGGGAAATGACATAGCAAATGTGGCGGGTCATGATTTTTCTTTTTAGATAAAAGGCACTTGGCCTATAATATTATTATTAATAATAAAAGTTTGAAATTTACAAAAGGCAGCCATGACTACGCTGCAGGTAACAGTGACAGGCCAGAAGATTTGGAACCACATCATCCCAAGCCTTATACATCAAAATTTGCCCATGAGCATATACTGCATATACGGGGAACATACCAGTATAAGCAAAATTGCCCAGAATGATTACAAACATTTTGGAAGGGCATTTACAGGACATTGACAGATTACCAATGAACGAAGGTGGCAAAAAACTGAGGACTAGAAACATCTCATGCATATTCAGAATCAGGCGGACGACTGGGCAAAATCAGGTGGACGATGGGGGTCATGGGTGAGCAGAGTAATGATTGCTCTGCAGTTACTTGGGATTAATTGCAGGTTTTTCAAGGGAGTAAAAATCAGATAATAAAATGTTTCTCAATATGTCTCCTCCTCCTTACGTGGTCTCTCTTAAATAGATTTTTCCCTCCAAGAGTCATAACTCTTCAAATGTCCTTTGATAAACTTTAATTATAATTTCTTTTTATATATTAATTAACCCTTCCTTGATTTTGAAAGACTTATCTCAGGCTGCTATGCTATTAATCCCTCAACATGCTGCGATTCTCAACTGTGTTGTTTATAATATATATTTGCTCTTTAGAAAATGTACGGAAGTTAATGAACTTTCAAAGCTGATAAATATTATAGAGCAGAATCAGCCCAGGCAATTCAGATTTCTGTGTCAGAAATTGTCTCCTTTAAAGCATCAAATATGTAATACGGATCCTACCAAACTAATTCAGTCTTAATTCCCTTTTTCTTTTTTATCCAGTTTAATTTAGAAAGGACATTACACATATGTCTCCACCACACACTGTTATAGCAGACCCATGTGTACCATTTTTGTCATTTTAACCAGTTAAGACTGTCCTCACACGCACAGGCACCTATTTCATCCACCTTGACACTTGACTGCTGTTGTAACATAGTTAAGTTCTCTTTTCATGGTGGTTTGTCACTTAAAACTATGTTTTACTGCTAGGTGCCTCTTTTCTGTATGCTTATCATTTAAGTTCTTTATTCCTCTTCTAGGTATGCTTATGAGCTACTTATGTCACTCATTAACAGTGTCAGGCGCCCCTTTACTCAATGCTGCCACTTAACACTAGTCTTCATGCACATAGTTGCCTGTTTTACCCATGTTTGTCACTTCACTAATGTCTTCTCACCTAGGGATGCCCAAACACTGTCTCTGTCACTTTAAGTTTTCTTCTTTCACCCCTAGGCACACCCTATACCCACTGCTGTATTAAAGTATTATTGTAATATTTAATGGTCATCTTAGCTTTTAGTTAGTCGGTAGTTTACTTTTAGTTAACTTAGTTTGCTTCAGTTAGCTTTTAGTATCTTTCCGTTATTTGCTTTAGTTTGCTTTAGTTAACAATTGTTTCTTTTTAGAAACATCGTCTTGTAATTCTTTATAAGGAGTTTTTCCTCTCCTTTGTAAATAACGAATATTGAATATCAATTATCATTTCATGGTACGAGAGCATAGGCTCATTTTTGACGAATTTTTTAAGCAATAAAAATTTGTAGTTGATGACTTGAAGATTTTTTGGAAATTTTCAGAAATTTTTTTTTTTCCGGTTTTTCTAAGATAAAAATCGAGGATTTTTTGTGAACCGATTTTTTGGAAATTGAAAGGTTTTTGAAGCCGATTTTGAAGGGTTTGTTGCAGAAGATTTTGTGAAGGTTTTCAAGTAGTTTTGAGGGTTTCTTTTGCAAGAGATTGCTGATTTTTGAAGTGCTTTACGGTGATTTTTTTTGGGTTGAGTTTGTGATCTGATTTGGGCAATCTTGAAGAGTTTTTTGAAGAAGACTTTTTCAGAAGTATTTTGAAGATTTTTTCAGAAGTTTTTTTGAAGATTTGTTTTGAAAAAATCTTGCTTTTTTAGAGTTTTTGAAGATTTTTTTATGAAAAATCTTGCTTTTTAGAAGTTTTTTGAAGAAAAAAAATCTTGCTTTTTCAAAGTTTTTTTTGAAGATTTGTTCTAAAAAAAATCTTGCCTTTTTGACCCTCATTTTCAATGATTTTTTAAAAATCGTGGGAGTTGTGCCAGTTGATTGTCCAGGGTTTAGTGCTAGTTGATCATAGACTTTACCTCGTTTTTCGTGCTTTTGGAAAACGGGAGGGATGGCATCTATGCAGTTTGATCAAGTGCTACCTCTTATGCATTGATGGCCAAACGACCAACAGATCGTGTCAAATCATTTGCATGGTACATTGCTTCTGGAGGCTCTCGACATTTTACAAACATGAGAGATTGGTTCATGGAGTATATGGCTTGCTCTGATTCCGTCATCTTTGGTGGTGGCGAAGAGTATACAATTGTCAGCAAGGGCAACATCCAAATCACATTTAGTGGGAGAAATTTAATATTTTTCAATGTATACTATGTGTCAGGCATGGAGCTTAATTTTCTCTCGGTGAGTCAGATTATGCTACACAGTCCGAAGTTGGACATCATTTTCAGTTCACACAAGTGTTGAATTGTTGATAAGGAGTCCAAGAAAACTGTGGTAGTTGGGCTCGAAGATCATGGTTTGTATTGGTTGTTTGATGTTGGAGATCCTTTGGAGCATGCACTAGTCGTGAGGAGTTCATCTATCAACACTCTTTGGCATTAGCGATACGGGCATCCAAACATTGCCTACCTCTCTCAGCTGGCTCGGGAGAATTTGGTAGAAGACTTACCTGTGATTCAACAGTAGACATATGGTGTTTGTGGAACTTGCCAAGTAGGGAAGCAACATCGTACTCCATTTTCAGATGGAAAGTCTTGGAGAGCATCCAAGGTTCTACAGCTAGTTCATGCAAATGTTTGTGGACCAATGAATACTGCATTAGTCACCGGTGCTAGGTATTTCCTCTTGTTTGTTGATGAGTTTAGTAGGAAAATGTGGGTGTATTTTCTAAAGGAAAAGTCACAAGTGTTTAATGAATTTCAGAAGTTTAAAGCATTAGTTGAAAAAGAGTCTGGATGTCAAATCATAACTCTTAGGTCAGATAATAGGGGTGAGTTCTGTTCCAACCAGTTCACCGAATTCTGTGCTAAACATGGTATTAAGTGTTCCCTTACCACACCTTATACCCCTCAGCAGAATGGTGTTGTCGAGCGAAGAAATCGTACCATCACAGTAATGGTTCGATGTATGTTGGAGAATAGGAATGTCCCCAAGAAGTTTTGGGCTGAAGCACTGTATAGTGCAGTATACCTTCTTAACTAGTCTCCCACACAGGTTGTCAAGAAGATGACCCCAGAGGGAAGAATTGTTTGGGAGGAAACCAAGAATCAGTCATCTTAGAGTGTTTGGTTTGACTGCGTATGTTTGGATTCCAAATGCCAAGAGGACCAAGCTAGAATCCAAGAGCTAGAAGTTGATGCTAATAGGATACAGTGACAATCATAAGGCCTATTGGTTGATTGATGTGGCCACTGATTGTTTGACATTCAGTAGGAATGTTGTGTTTGATGAGGAAGGTGGGCCCTATTTGCTCTCTTCTCCCATTAAGAGTCCTAACAATCAGCCTTCGAAGACCAAGGATTTGGGAGCTAAGCTTTCAGTAGCTCCACCTGTGGGGATGGATTTTGACGATTCTGACATTGTGGAATCTCCTAGGCAAGATCCTCTACCAGTAGGGAGGGACTCTGATGATTTTGACATTGCGGAATCTCCTAGGCAAGATTTTGTACCAACAAATTTTCCTCAGGATAACTTGGATCAGCATCCAAATGGTATTATTCTAGGCAGCCCAAGTCATGATGATGCTCATCCTGATTTGGAAGAAGATGCATCTCCTCCTCGCCCTATGTGGTGGGCGAAGCTTATTGGCGATGTTCATGATGATGAGCTTGTTGAGGGAAGATTGTCTAGAGGCAAGAGCAAAAAGAACACAGTAAACTTTGCTCTTATGGCCAACTTTCAGGGTGTTTATGAGCCCCAACAGTATTCAAAGCCCAAGGGTAAACTTGAATGGGAAAAGGCTATGGATTCTGAGCATCATAGTCTTTTGAAGAACAACACGTGGGTTCTGTTAGATCTTCCACCAGGGAAGAAACCCATTGGTTGCAAATGGGTATACAAGGTAAAATACAAGGCTGATGGAACACTGGATAAATACAAGGCTCTGTTGGTGGCTAAGGGGTTCTTGTAGAGAAAAGGTATTGACTATGAGGAAACCTTTGCTCCTACAACAAAGATGAGCACCATCCGACTTGTCCTACATGGCAACACAGTTTGGTTGGAAGGTCCACCAGATGGACATGAAGAGTGCCTTCCTCAATGGAGATTTGAAGGAAGAGGTATACATGACGCAACCTCCTGGTTTTAAGGTTGCAGGAAAAGAGCATAAGGTATGCAGATTGCTGAAGGCTCTTTATGGCCTAAAGCAGGCACCTAGGGTATGGTACCTAAAGTTTGACAAGTTTTTGGTTGCACAAGGGTTTTAGAGGAGTCCCTCAGATGCAAATTTGTACGTCAAGAAAACTGGTACTAATATCATCCTTGTCATCTATGTGGATGATATTATCATTACTGGTAGTAGGTTACATTTGATTGAACAGGTCAAGTTGAATTTGTGTTAGGCATTTGAGATGATAGACTTGGGTCTCGTACACTATTGTTTGGGTGTAGAAGTTTGGCAGATAGGTGGCAGTATCTTCATTTTTCAGTCAAAGTATGCCAGGAGTTTGCTGGAGAAATTCAGGATGGAAGATTGCAAAATCTCCTCCACTCCTATGGAGAAAGGGCTGAAACTTTCAACCAAATTAGACTCACCAATGGTGAATGAGTTTGCATTCAGGCAACTAGTGGACAGCCTCATCTATCTTACTACCACGAGGCCCGATCTCATTTTTGCTGTGAGCTACATTTCTTATTTCATGACTGCCCCTAAGGCAGAGCACTGGGTTGCAACGAAGCGAGTGTTGAGATATGTGAAAGGGACACATGACTTTGGCATTCTATATCGCAGATGCAAAAATCTTAGGCTGGTTGGTTTTACAGATTTAGATTGGGCAGGTTTAGTTGATGACAAAAAGTCCACTTATGGGTATGTTTTTAGTCTTGGTACGGGTGCAATCACATGGACAAGCAAGAAGCAACAAACAATCGCTCTTTCCTTGAAAAAAACAGAGTATTAGGGAACAGTTAAGGCCACATGTGAGGCAATATGGCTTCGAAGGATGCTTGTTGACATGCAAATGTCTCAAGCAGGACCTTCACCCTTGTTCTGTGACAATCAAGGGGTGCTAAAGCTTGCCAAGAATCCAGTCTTCCACGAGCGAACCAAGCATGTTGAGCTTCATTGTCATTTCATCCGTTAGCTTGTTGAAGATGGATATGTGATGTTGCAGTATGTTCCAACTGAGGATCAGACTACAAACATTCTCACCAAGTCTCTCAATTTGGATAAATTTGTTAAATTTCGGGATAAGCTTGGTGTAGTTAGTAGGATGACCATTAAGGGAGGGTATTAAAGTATTATTGTAATATTTAATGGTCATCTTCGCTTTTAGTTAGTCGGTAGTTTACTTTTAGTTAACTTAGTTTGCTTTAGTTAGTTTTTAGTATCTTTCTATTATTTGCTTTAGTTAATGATTGTGTCTTTTTAGAAACATCATCTTGTAATTCTTTATATAAGGAGCTTTTCCTCTCCTTTCTAAATAACGAATATCGAATATCAATTATCATTTCATGCTGTCACTTGGTGCACCCTTTTCACTGCTTTGGCATGTATATTGGCTCCATTTGTCACTTAAACCTCTTTTAGGCATGCTTTTGAACTGGCTCAGTCACCTATAGTACTCAAAAGTGCTTATTTTTGGTGTTTGTGTGACTTGAAGGGCTCAACTCTCTTCCTAGGAGCCTGTTTTTGTATCCCTTGTCACTTGAATGATGTCTATCACTGCTGAAGCCTACTTTCCTGCTATGTGTGCCACTAAAATTTAGCTGATAGACTCTCAGGTGCACTTGACAGGGATTCTGCCACTCAAGTCTGCTCAATCTCCTCTAGGGCATGCATTCCTCTTGTGCTTGCCATTTGAATGCTCTTAAGGCTCTCTCATTGTGTGCTTATTGACATGTTAATCACTTAATCTCTGATCGATCTCCTCCCCCTTGAAACTTGACAACCTCCTGCAGGTGCTTGAACATGAGTGTTTCTGCTTCTACAAACAGCTTGCCATGCTTTCCTATTCCTTGGATTGGCTTTCAATGTTTCCTGTTCTTATGTATGACCTGATCAACAAAACAAGGCAACCTAGAAGACCGGTAACCTTGCTTAAGATTGAGCATGCAACATAGGCAACAAGAACCAAAACAAGACCTTCAGTTTCCACATCCAATACCTTGATAAATGACCTCAGCAAGACACAAGAAAATGATGTCCAAAAGATGAGTTTTGTGGGTGCATAACAGGATATAATGAGCATACAACAAAGTCAACAAGAACCTAAATGAGATTTTTAGTTTCCACATCCAATACCTTGATAAATGACCTCAGCAAGACACAAGAAAATGATGTCCAAAAGATGAGTTTTGTGGGTGCATAACTGGATATAATGAATATTGCTTTGAACGGTTCTTTTATATTTTTGGATTGTATGCATCTGCTTACAAATTCAAATGCAATTTACTGTCTGTGACATGTTCTCGTTTAGGGGTTTACAATAGTTCAAACTGTTCAAAGTTTGATTTTTTGTTTTTGTTTTAATGCTCAGCTATTTTCTGTATTTTATTTAGTCGTTTTATGGCTTCTCCAAATTTGAAAGACTAAACTATTGAGAATTAGATAAAGGAAATTAATCATGTAGAGATGATGTTTTTTAAAATTTCACGTTTGTCCAAATTCTATAGAAACATGTCTACTCTTTTCCTAATATTGTTTTGAATAGAAGATTAATGAACTGAGTTTTGTGTAGGTGCTAGAGGATCCATTTATAGAGCATTGGGCCTTATGGTAGCTGCTTCACCATGTGCATTAGCTGCAGCGCCTCTAGCTTATGTAACTGCAATTAGTGCTTGTGCAAGTAAGGTAACGGCCATGGAATTTTGGTGGAATGTTAGAATAAAAAAAAAAAATTGTATTGGAGGCTACTCTTGCGAACAAGTTTTATGTTACTTTTGATTGTACTTAGATGCATTTGTGTTTGTGTGTCTTGAAAATAAGGTTTTACTGAGTTTGATTTTGTTAATATTCACAAAATAATTATTCATGATCACAAAATCTACAAATTACATATCCACTGATGTAGATCTCTGCATCTTCATAGTCAAAGTCACAGTCAAGGATTATCTTGTTTCATACATTGGACAACTTGCTTAATGTACAAGGACTGCCACAGACAAAGTTCGCATGCTATAGTCATTATATTGCTGAATACAAGTTTAAGTCATAGTTGGTTGGAAATGCTACTTTCATAATGCAAAAAATTAAAATGTATCTATCATGCCCTGCACAGACAACTGATAGAACAATCCCATGTATTAGTATCCCAGTTGAGTTCAAATTGGAGCATAACCAATTATCTTTTAATCGTTCCTCTTTGTTAATGAGTTTGACAACTTAACATTCAGTCTGGAAGGCTTCAAGAAAACTTCAATAATAAATCCCACCTGAATATACACACCAGTCAAGCATGTCTTTATTATATATCTATGAGCATGAGTTAATAAAGAACATCATAATTCCTATTCTATACCCATGCTCACAAAGGTTTTATAATGTCTATGATAAATGCTAGATCAAATGTTATCATATGAATATTTGAATTTTTGTTACATTTTAAAACTTTCCCTATTTTTTAAAAGTTGTCACTTGCTGTCCCCTAAAAATGGCCTACAAAAAATCCGTCCCGAAAACATATCCACTTGCCCCCTGTCGTCCTTGTCTTGGAAACTTGGTGGAGCATAGCAAAGGAGCCATAATTTTGCATTTACCCCCCTCAAAGAACATAGCAGAGATAAAAGCATTCTTGGAAAACACTGGTTATCACCCAGAAGCTCATTAGAAATTATGCAACTATTTTTGGACCAATTGAGGAACTTTTGAACAAGAAAAATAATAAGAAATTCAAGTGAACCGAGAAGTGTCAAAAATCATTTGATATACTAAAGAATAAGATAGTAGAAGCTCCAATTTTGATATTTTGGATTGGACACAACCATTCCACATTCATGTAGATGCATTCGAAACTGCAATAGGTGAGGAACTAACGCAACAAAGAGAAAGAAATACTAGCCGGTTGCATATGCAAGTAGAAAACTTGTAGTAGTTGAGAGGAACTATGCTGCATCCGAGAGAAAGTTCTGGATGCCTTTCCAATATTACAAGTGACCAAGGGAAACATATTCTCAATAAAACAACTAAGGAACTCTTAGAAACATTCATGATTAGTCATAACACAAGTACAACATATTATCCCCAAGCAAATGGTGCAAGGAAATCATTCAATAAGATCTTGGGTGAGGCACTCACAAAGGTTTGTAATAAAGGAACACTAGACTAAGATCAAAAGGTACATGTGGTACTTTGGGCTCACCGCACAACCAACAAAAGATTAACAAAGTAATTGTCCATTCCAATTAGTTTATGAATTGGATGCAACAATTCCGATTCAATACATAGTACCAATTACTACAAGGTTAAACAAGGAAGAATCTTTGAAAGAAAGTTTAATACAGCTAGAGAAACTAAGTGAGAACAGATTTTTTGTGGCATACAAGTTACAACCAAACGCAAGAAAAGAGAAAACAAAATAGATGGCATGATTTGAAAATCAAGACTAAGCGATATGAACTCGGCGATATAGAATTACTATATGACAGTAAGTTTAAGAACTCAAGCATATTGAAGATGTAAAATTAAAATTTTTGACAAATGAACAACTTGAGGGGTATGCAAATGGAGCTCGACTAAAGCCTTATTACAAGTAGACTAAAACATGAAGTCAAAAACCCTAGAAACACGTCGTATATTATGTATCATAGTGCTTAGCCTGTAAATTAAGCTAGCCAACAAAAAGGAAAACATGGCGGTCAAAGAGTCAAATGATGATGACCTAAGCTACAATGCCAACAAGAGAACCAAAAACACTATAAAAGGAGGTGAAGGGTAGTGGAAAAATCACAAAGCAAAAACAAGTTCATAGCGCAGCAGATAGTTTGATGATGGAAGTTGGAGGAACATAGAGAGTTGAAACAATAGCAAGCACATCTGCACCACAATTCATTGATGAGTAAATGCTTTTACCAGTGTTGTGTATGCCAAAGACATCCAAAAATACATTCATGTCAAGTTAACTTTAGGGTTTGGAGGAATTTGTGCCAAGTTTTGGGAAGTAATAGTATGTGATTGGATCTAAGTCACTAAATCAGATTGATGGAGTTGTCTGTAGATTCATGATGGTTAGGGTTTTAGTATTCTTTAGAGGGTCCATTGAATTTCAGATCTGTTAGTTAACAGATTGGTCACTGCGATTTACCTTAAGAAATGACCCTTAGTTGCCCTATTGAGCAGTGCCAAATGAACTAACAGTTTGGAAAGATCATTATTGGATGAAACAATCTTCCTCTGAATTTTAAAGGTACAGCTCCCTCGTATGATTTAATTGATTTTGGGTATGCTTTTGACTGGAAAGCTGGAAAGGAAAAGGTAATATCTGTGCATAACTATGGCACAAATGCGATTTGATAATCTTAAAATAAAGTGAGCAAGGATAAGTGACACACAGATCATCCACCCGTACCCACGAGCAATTACCAGGAAAGATTAACAGTAATTCTTTTCAATAAATGAGTAAATTGGAATTCGAAGATTCTGCAATAAATACATACACAATCTGATAAAACAGAAAATACACCAAAGAGTAATTGCAAAAGACACACAGGACATCTGCAATTGAAAAGAAACATGGACAAATACACAGATTTAAAACATCTCTTTTATTTCTCCAGTGTAAAACCATGAGTTTGTTAATGTTTTAGGATCAGATTTAACAGAAAGCAGAAAATGCAACACAAACACATGAAGACATGAACAATATAACACAGCATATATCCTGGGAAAACCCTCCTTCTGGAGGGAGAAAAACCCAGCCACAAATATGTCTCTTATAAATTGAATGAAATCAGCTTACAAGTCTCAGCACCTCTCCTAGATGCCAATATACAGAAAACCTCTGATTTCTCCTTGATATCAATCTGCTCTTTGAAGGACAATAACCTGCTGTAAAAAAAACTGCTGTAGATGGCGAACTCTCCTTGAAATAACCACTTAACTTAAGCAAGAATCAATCCCAAAATAGGGAATCGTCACTTGCAATTGCATGCAAAAGAGGATGCACAAGTAGCATTACAATTGCCTATTTTAAGTAGGCGTTACAAATATATTCCATGCAACTATTTAAAGGAGACAAATAAGGATTCTTTTGCATGTCAGTCTGAAGATTCTATTGCATGTCAGTTACACTTTGCATGTTGACCATTTTGAATAAGACATTTCATGTGGGTCGGCCAGCTTGTCATAACAGCTATTTAAAGAAGATGCCTCTGCTGCTAGAAGATACCTCCTGCCGCTAATACATCAACATTAAATATAAAATATAATTTGTAATATGTAGGCCACCAGCCTTAATTAAGGAGAAAATATCTCCCGAAGCTACCAAACACTAACAGAGTTCATAGACTCAATATCTCTATACAGCAAACTATGTTTGAAAAGAAATAAAACTGCTCCTCCCTTCCCCCCAGCACTGAATTGAATAATAATAATCCCCCCGTAAACCATTAGATTCTAATATTTGTAAGAGCTTGAGTAGGAATGTCAATAGTTTTCCATCCAAATGCCATACGGGAAAATGGATGGTCATGAATGACTTATCAAATTCCGGGAGTCTCAAGCACAAAGATCTAATAGCTTTCACAATAACATTCTTGAACTCTTCTGCCATATAACATATCTTTGGGAACACCTGACCATGGAATTTTGATGGTTGGATAACATGAAGTGGGTTGAGTATCTTCCTAAGGAGCACTTCTACTATTGCTGTTGCTAAAGGAGATGTTGGCTGTAGATTACAGCCCCTTCTAAGATAACAAGCATCTATTTGAGTCATGTTTGCAAAACTGACCAGGATTTCATTGAAGGAGTGATGATTTCAAAACACTCAAGTCTGCATTTAAAGTGCTGAGACGTCTATTCTGGTAGTAAGCCAGTAGTATCTACAAAGTTCCTAGCACGATACATGTTCCTGAAGGATCAGGTTAAGAAGCACTAACATAAGAACTTGAGACTGCCAAAGACATGGCAGCCAAATGCTTGGCAAGTGAAGCTGAGGGATTCAAGTCACTGTAACCAATATTAAACTCATCTTCTGAAACCTGTGAACTTCTTTCCAACAACTAAATTTCTACAGATATCTGATCTGTAACTAATTGCTCTTGCTGAGTACTTCAAATCACGATGATCTATTTCCCTCATATCTTTGGCAAACACGTGAAATTGTTTTCTGCTGATTTCCTTAAACCCTTCTTGTAATCTTGAATCTTAACAAAGTCTGAAGAAATAAAAAGTATATTTTCAGGCTGTAAATCCGTATGGACAAGTTTCAAAAGATTCATGGAGCATGCTAATTTCCATCAACACATTCATAACTTTATCAACTTCAGTAAATTTTCTAATCCCTCCTTTGCAAACCAATCAGGTATCAGCCTTGATGCATGGTGATATAAGTCCTTATATGAATTCCTGATTGTACCCTCTGCTACTACCGTAGCTCGTGATATATCTTTAAGAGGTTTTTGTCATCTGACAGTTGAGATATCATGTAGATTGCTGCTGCTACAATCGATATGGTGCTCCTTCTTTTTTGAAGCTTCATTTGCAATTGAGTGAATCTGTTTCACTATACGAGGTTAATCCTCTTGCCCGCATGCAATATAGAGGCATCAGCTACTCTAAATCCAACGCAAATCTAGTCCCTTACGAAGGATACTGAGCCCAATACATGGGGCATCAACAGATTCGTTGAATATTTGTGCTCTGCAAGGACCCTTTCTTTCTGGTTTATGAATGCTCGCAATCCAAAATCTGCTTGACAGTTCCTGCCAAGGCTTTTGCTATGGATTGGGGTCTCATAACCTTCTGAATTCAGTATCACCGAAGCTTTGCATTCTCAGATATATCGAAATAAGGATCATGGCTGAAACAGAATAACTTGGTCACCATTATCATTGAGGTCAAATGCATCACCTTACTCGAGTAGTTTCTTTTATTGTCGCGGCTGCTTAGATCTGGAACCAAGACTTATCTCTTCACAGTGTCCCTCTAGTGATTCGCATGGCAAACTATAATGGTGCTTGATGACATTGCCTTTCTGAGATGTCGGCCTTTTATGTGGTTCTTGCAACCACTTCAGGGGCTGACAATAGTTCAAAAACTACTACCAAATGCCGAAAGCCTCTTCTTTATTAAATGTTTGTTTAGCCCTTGTGAGTTTTGAAGCAAGATGTCGGAGCCTAGTTAGGTTTCGAGAACCTCCTTGATCCCAATGAGGTTACGAAAACCTCTAAAATCTCCGCCAAGGGTTTTGTTTAATGATCACTGCCTTTTGTTTTAAGCAATCCTTAAGCTCCAAATATTTATAAGGTTTTCCTCCACCAATGGAGTGGACTGACTCAATAATCTTGAGTCCGTCAACCATGCCAACCATGTTAATATTCATCCTTTGAATTATGTCTGTTACAAACAACAATGTGGTGCACATAGAAATGCTCTCGACTGGCTTTTTACAATTGGCATCCTGTTCCCTTTGATAAGCTTATCTGCAACGGTTTTCGCCTTACCAGAGATCACTGTTTTATAATCTCTTGAATTGAATCTCCCGGTATGTACGCTGGGTCTTCTTGGAACATTGATAATTATCGCAACTTCCATCTCCTCGCCTGTACACCTTCGTCCAATTTTCTTCTTCGATAAAGTTTTTCCAATACTTGCATACATTTGGTCACTGTGACAGGGTAGAGCAGGTTATCAGTGAATTATACACTAAATGAGGAGTGATTACCATGGTTTACTTCTCTTTCATATCTGTGCAGATTGAGTCTGAGATTCAGCCACATTTGATTTCTTCACAAAAATTCTAAACATTGTCTGTGCCGCCTTGCTTGAAATCCAATTATGAATTTAGCTTAACAAGAAGACAGATGTCTGTAGGCTTGTCAAGACATCAGAACAGAGCCATCCACTATTTAGTTGCCTGACATGAAAGGAATACTTATTTAATACAACTCTGTTGCAATGTCTCGCAGGATCTACAATAGAAGTGGACAAATCCTTCTGAGCAGATGTCACAAATGACCATGATTCTTGAGACTCTGTCATGGAGGTGTTTATAGGCTTCCTAGTTTCCATGCCTCTGCTTTTGTAACTATAACATCTGACAGAGTTCTGTTGCTGCTGTTATGCATTATTTGATGTCTGATTTCGTGCACATTATTTAGTGCAAGTCTGCTTCCAAGAACATTGTTCTTGTTTAAAATGATTGAAACTATTTACATCTCTCAAGACACATTCTTTTGCAAGCAAAACTGCAGGTTTGATTGGCATTTCGTCAGGGGAAAATTTTAAATTTTTCAATGGCCAAAAATGGGGGTAACAAGATCAAAGTGTCTTCATAATTTTAGATGATACTCATGCAAATTGCTAATTTTACTAGCGGCTATTTTTGGTTGTGGCTATTTCTAGTGTTTTATTTCCAGGCAAGGATGAGGGCCTATTTTTGGCCATTTTATTTTGTTATCTTTTTAAGTTAGATATGCTTTAATGTTTCTTTCTTTCTTGCTTTTTTCTGTAGCTTTAGGAAGGTTAACTTTAAAGAATTTCTTTTTAGGATATTTAATTATTATTCTCAAATCCCTAAAAGAATATTCTTTGTAAGCTATAAATAAGTGCTTTGAGCACATAAACTTTAGAGGATGGTGGATGCTACGCTTATGCAGCAGAAATGGTTTTTTGTAATTTATTGGATTAAGTTGATTCTGAGTAACTTTGTCAATCTTTGTATTCATGTCATTTATTCACTAACTAGTAGCTTTATATGCAACTTGGCAATTTCTTTCTTGGAATTGTGTGTTTGTTCTTTGTTTGAGTTGTTATTCTTTTGAAACTTGTTTGCAACTGATTACTGGTCTCTGTTTTAGCCAATAGGAGATTGTTTTGTTTGTTTGTGTTTTAGATAGTTTGCTTTCATTCAATATTTGAAAATCTTGTTTGCAAGGTACAACAAGTAATGGTTTGGTGCATGTATCCAAGCAAAAAAATATGCAAATAGCTATTTACTTTATGCAAATGCCCCTTAGAGAATATTGTGAATTGTGCGTATTTGTATATCTTGTCTATTGTATTTAGTCTAGGGTTATATTAGCTTAGATCTAGGGTTAGTTTAGATCTTAGGGAGCTTCACTTTTGATTTTGAAGAGAGGTTTTACCTTACACACTATTCCATTTTGTGTTGTGAACCAAAAGGTGGGACCCAAGCAAAATAAAACAAAAAGGATGCCAAGATTTGTGAACCTGAATTGGGAATATTTTTGGATTACTAAATCTTGTTTGTGGTGGGCAACTAAATTTGAAGACTATAAGCTAAATGTGGCATTGCAAAGAGCTAGGGTTGATATAATCCTACATATACCTTATTAAAGTGCTTGAGAGTTTGAGCTTTACATGGTCTGAATGGTATTTGATAACCATCTAGACAATTGGCATTTGTTTGTGGGATATATGGATAGAGAAATTAAAATCCCCTAGACAATTGAGGACTTCACAGTAGTATTCAAAATTCCTTCACATAGAGTATTGGTTATAAAACCCACAAGTAGCCAAACAGCATGCAGTCATAGAAAGATTATGTAGTTGAAACAATTATATTGGGCTGATTTAACTACAAAGGAGTTGGCACAAATGTGGACAAAGGGGCATAGAGGCATTAAGAAAGACTATTTAGCATTAGAGGAGTGGAGATGCATTCTAGATGTCATCAAATATTGGTTGGTGGTAGCCACACAAGCCTTTGACATTGTTCTCTGGATGACTGGTTATATGATCAGATTGAGGAAGGGTGAGTTTTATAATTTGGGAGAGGTTCTCTTCGTCAGGGTCCAAGAATTTCTCTCATTGTCATATAAGGAATTTTATATGACAACATGCCATTGGGATCTTCTTGGATGTAGTGTATTCATAGTTAGTGGTTGATGGAGAATTCATCCTTGATGATGCTTATGATCTGAGTTGGACATAAGTGTTTAAATGGAGATACTTTGGTATTCCATTGATAGATTCCAAGGAAGATTATGTAGTACCTAGGAAGAGGAAGTAGGTATTTGAACCGACTACATAAAAAGAAGAGGGAGAGGAGCTAGACACTAAGGATGAGGAAGATAGAGATGCACACATGGTTGGGATAATAGAAATATAGATTTTCACTTTTGGACTTGAGTTTTAATCTATTGGAGGGACTCAAGGGGATGATGAGCAATAGATCAAAGATTGGTTGAACCAATTAATTGGTGGTTTGAGGTGCCTACTAGCCTAGGTCAGCCTCAATGGTATCCCATACCTGAGACAATGGAGGATCATTTGGAGTAGAGAAGGTTGATACAGAGATGGGCCTTGAGATTGTCCACCTTGTTCGTTGACATGTTGAGGAAAGAGTTTCTCTGTTTCTCCCAAGCCCAAATTTGGCCAATCCATACAAGACAATCTCAATTCATGCATGTTATGATGCATATGGTCCAATCAATACAAGAAATTTTTTAGGAAATGGGGTCATTTGGATGTTTAAGTGGTCCATCTTGTTATCATTTTAATTAATCTCTTTTAAGACAATTCAAACTGGACTAGTATGTGAGGTGAAACCTCTCTTTAAATTATAAGGGGTAGCTCCTTTAGATCTAAACTAGTCTAGGGGCCTAGACAATAAGCTATAGACACAAAGTATATAATTATTGACACCATATATTGCTTCAAGGGGTTTTGCATAAATGAAATAACTAATTGCCTATCTTTTGTTTTGGGTAGAAGCAGAAGACTAGAAACAACTCTTGTTTCACAAGCGAGATTTTGTAGATTTTATGAATGAAAGCATCTAACCTAAACACAACAACACCTTCCTATTGGCTAAAATAGTGACTAGTAGTTTAGTGCAAATGAGATTTGAAAGGAAGAACAACTTCAATACAGGATGACACATGATTTAAAAAACTTAACAGCCAATTTACATGCAAAGCTACCACTTAGATGAGCAAACAGCCTCAATACAAAGCTTGACGATATTATTCACTTTCAATTCGATTAATGAAATCACAAACAGAAGAATAACAAATGGAATAATATTTCAATAGCGCAAGCATAACATCGACTATCATTAAGAATGTCTTGTGCCCAAATTTATAGGATACAAGACAACCAAGTTTTGGGATTTAGGATAATCATTATTTTATCCCAAAAATCAATGTTTTAAAGCACAAATGCCTAAAGCTCTTGAAAAGCAAGAAAGAAATAGCTTTAAAGCAAAAACTAATTTAAAAAAAGAATAAATAAGAACTCCTATTAAAGAACTTAAAAAGGAGGCCTTCAACTCTCTATCTAGAAATAGCAACACTGGAAATAACAACTGCTGTAAATAGCTATAGCCAAAATAGCAATCTACTGCATAAACCTTCTCTGTGATTCTGATGCCGCTCTTGCTTGGAAATATGCACATTCCTAATGAATTCCAAAACCTAAATTACCATGAAACTTCACCAAACCAACTTAGTGAGTTGAATCTAAAACCCAAACTGGTTGTTCCAATCAGCAAAATGGATATCCATTGCCTAGGATGTTGACAAGGTTGAAATTATGGTTGAACAAATGGCTGCATATGCTTATTTTTCTTGGTCAAATCTTAGCCCCAAACCCTTGGATAAGCTGCAAATCAATCTTAGAACAGAGGTTTTGCATCAGCCGAAACCTAGCTGAGAACACTTTGCCAAAAGTCACAATTTTTTTATTTGAAATGCCCTTCACCTTCAACTGTTTCTGACTGTTCCAACTACTGATTTACACTTGAAAAATTTAGCATGGACTGTTGATGACACTGCCTCTATGCATCTTCTAAAAGCTGCTTTTTATAGGTGACTGGAATACTGACTTTTTACAACTTTGAGAGGCTGAAACCCTGCTGAAGCATGCTTTTATGGAGTTGTTGCCACTCAAAGGCATTGTCAAGACTTAACATACACAAGGCGTTCATATTAGTCATGTCCATCACTCAAACTCTGTCCTAACTGTTCCAGGTATATCTGTCACTGAAATCACTTTCATAGCAGTCACTGTTGTCACTAAACGTGTCCATCACCATGCTAGGCACAAATTTTGTGATGTCTTGTGACATAAGGACTGATTTCATTGCTAAGGCACACCTATGACATGACTTGACCTCTAAAATGGCTCAATATCTCCCTCTAGGCACACTTTTACACACTATATTTCACTAGACCTCTTGCTTGATGCCTCTTTTGGTCATTGATGTCACTTAACTGACAGTTAGGCACTCATTTTTCTCAGTGTTGCCACTTGAAACATCCTTTGACTAACCCAGTTGCCAATTTCATACACATTTGTCACTAAACCCTGCCAGGTGCCTCTTTTGACTGTTATGTCATCTAAACTCTGCTCATGATTGCTCATATTTTCCTAGGCACACAAGCTTTAGGCACACAGCCTAGCCATCTTTGTCACTTCTAAGGTCTCAAATTTGACACTAAAGGCACCTATTTTTGTATCTATTGTCACTTAAGCTTCCCATTTGTCTGCTAGGCGTGCCTCAAAGTTGATGTTGTCACTTGAGTACTATCTCCTATTTGGCTCACACTATTTACTCAACTCTGCCATGACTGATGGCGCTTCTTTGTCTGTAATCACCAGTTCTCATCTGCAAGATGTACTTCGTCAATCTCCTAAATCACCTTTCATTGTTTTCTGCTTTCATTTGTGGTGTGGCCAGCAGATGAAACAAGAATGACAATCATTCTTCATTGTTTTCTGCTTCCATTTGTGGTGTGGCCAACAGATGAAACAAGAATGACAATCATTTCATAGAACAGAGAAAGCAGCAAAATAGATCATGACATATGACTTCTATTGTCAACACTTACACAGAATTAAACATGGAAAAACACATAAAAAGGGCTTAGTATTGAAATTTTTGTAGGTGTACAATACATCTTATGGACAAGGTCTTAAACCTATAGATTTTGTGCAAGAAGGATGCCACCTGAAATTCACTAGGATTTATGTCAACTGAGGGTGCCCCAAGCAAGACATTTCAGAGATACTGAACAATGGTTGTCCCCCTCTCCTGTTCATCCCACCATCTCTTCTGTACAGAAGATGTTACTCTTTTTATGCATTATGGAGCACACCTTTCAGTACTCGTATTTGTTACCATGGTCCTTAAGTGTCTGCAATGCCACACAGAGGAAGAGAAGGAGAATGTCATTGGTGAGATTACAGCATTGAAAAGTGAGCCCACAACAAGCAGATTTATTTTGAGGAACCAAACCAACAAACTCAGCTCACCCAGGGACAGGCACAGAAGATTGCTGAGCTGAAATGCAAGTTGATGGTTGTTGAGGAGGTTGTGAAAGCAAAGGGAAAGATTCAGGAGGTTGCAAAAATGGTGAACCATTCATGAGAACACAAACTGATAGTAACTTGACACTTACAACAAAGAACAAATGAAGTTTATGCACTTCATGTGGAAATGAAGCAGCTCAAGGCAGAATGAGTGGCCTCCTCAGGTTCACTAGCTATTGGAGCTCAAGGGATATCATCTTCTCCCCTACCACCTCCTTCAACTTATTCTTGTTAAGTTCTTTCTTTTTTGTTGTTATTATTGTCCGAATAGACTCCCACTTTTCAGATAAAGGGGATAATGTAGGCTGTTGAAATAAATAGTGTTTTTTTGTAAGCCTACTTGTTATGTTAATCTTGTTGGCATTACATAGTGATGTAATGGCTTGAGATTCTGTGGTTGGTGGTTGTGTAACCAAAAATTGCAAGTTTTGTCCAAATAGCAAGTCTTATATCAGGTGAGGTGTGCTATATTGGTTGTCTTCCTTGTATCGAACAAGTTGTATCTAACACTCTATATGAACTCATGGTTATTCTATATTTCTTATGCTGTACAATGGCTTCTGTAATTATTTCAATTATTATTCTCTGGTAAAATAGAATTCATCAGAAAACAAGCAATTTACAATGGGCTTTTGTTTTGTCTATCCATCAAGTAGTTTAGAAGCACATTGGTAGTGACTCTGAAAAATTGAACTTTTAAATTCTTACAAATCTAGGTTCCTGACACTGTAAATTATTTCCTTTGACTTATTTTATTACAAATAATAAATATTAAATGCTTCAAGCTAATATTTATAAATGCATGCCAAGATACAATCCCATTATTGAATGTAGGGGATTGTTTTCAAAATTTTCAGTACCAAATGTAAACACAAAAATATTTTAAAAGTTTATTTATTTTTCTCAATGTCGTTCTTTCATTACTTACAAACTTTGTGCAATGTATTGTTAACAAAACTATACATGTTAACCATAGTCAAAGAAAAGAAAGCTTTGATTGGTGTCTTTGCTAGGAAGGCAAAGTTTGTGAACAATAATGAATGGATCACTTGAGACAATGAGATTCAATAGAATTGTGTTTAATAATCTTACTATTTCAAATTTTTGTGTTCGCTAGAGTAACTTTGTATGTTCCCTGATGAAGATGTTGATTAGACAATTTTGTTTACTTTCTCATTTATGATATTGCTCTTCCAAACAGCATATCAAACATCAATTACATAAATTTGATATCTTAATAATTCAGTATCTTCCATCGTGCATATCTTTACGATGTATTGCCACAAAACTTTCTTGGCATCTCAAACTAAAGGTTATGCTTAATACTAGTAGCCTGAATCCCATCATATGCTACGTACATAGTCATGACTTATAACCCTTCATGATTATTATTAACACCCTTTTCTAAGTTGCTGTTTGTATGCCACTGTTAAGACAGTTTATTTTCTTAACATTTGGTATAATGGTAGGAGGGTTTGTTAACGATTTTAACATCCAAGGATGGAAACGTAACTACAGAAAAGTTCTTAGTCTTAGGACAGGCTTATGAAGCTAAATTGTTATCCAGCGTGCAATCTCTCTTATTTCAATTGGCTGGTCTTTGTATTGATATGAAAAGTGCTATTAGGGCAAGTTATATAAAATATTGAAGTTTTTTTTAAAAAAAAAAAATAGAAAAAGGTACATCTTTTTCAGATTTTCCTGATAAGGATGCCTTTTACACATGATGGATATGATGTAATGACTGAATGCATGTAAATATATAGTTTATGTAGATTAATTAGTTGTTTTATTCATAGAAACAGAAATCTGCAAAAAAACCCGATTAATCACGATTTTTAAAAGATCTGCAGGTTGGACGATTTTTTCCCCAATTTTTTGAAAAATCTTTGACCTTTTGGTCAACAATTTTTTCCCATTTAAAACTGCAAAATTGCCAAAAAAATGCATTTAAAACCTACAAAAAAACGCGAATAAAATCGTGCTGATTTTCATGCGAAAAAAAAAACGATGAGACTATAGCTTGTTGCTTACTATTATGCTTTGATAAATTTTTTCCAAGCATCAATAACTTGTTTGAAAGCACCTGTTTTAGGCATAGCAGCAAGGCAGTGAACTGTTTGATACAATGCTTTGGTAGGCATGTATGAAAAATGTCGTAGCATAGACAAGGTAGCGAACTGTTTGAAAAAATGCCTCAAAGAAATGTTGTCTAATGGTGATGGATTGCCATGACAATCCATAGCCATAGGCATTCGTCATGGCATTCCATCACCATGAGACCATTTCTTTGAATCATTTTTTCAAACAGTTCACTGCCTTGTCTATGGTATTGTTTACTATTATGCTTTGATAAATTTTTTCCAAGCATCCATAGCTTGTTCGAAAGCACTTGTTTTAGGTTTTTAGCCATAGCAGGAAGGCAGTGAACTGTTTGATAAAATGCTTTGGTAGACATGTATGAAAAATGTGGTAGCATAGACAAGACAGTGAATTGTTTGAAAAAGTGCCTCAAAGAAATGCGGTCTCATGGTGATGATTGTCATGGCATTCCATCACCATGAGACCACATTTCTTTGAGGCATTTTTTCAAACAGTTCACTGGCTTGTCTATGCTATTGCTTACTATTATGCTTTGACAGATTTTTTCCAAGCATCCATAGCTTGTTCGAAAGCACCTGGTTTAGGCTTTTAGCCATAGCAGCAAGGCAGTTAACTGTTTGATAAAATTCTCTAGTAGATATGTATGAAAAATGTCGTACCATAGACAAGGCAGTGAACTGTTTGAAAAGATGCCTCAAAGAAATGTGTTCTCATGGTGATGGAATACCATGACAATCCATCACCATAGGCATTCATCATGGAATTCCATTACGATGAGACCACATTTCTTTGAGGCATCTTTTCAAACAGTTTACTGCCTTGTCTATGGCTTGTCATGGCATTCCATCACCATGAGACCACAGTTTTTTGAGGCATTTTTTCAAACAGTTCATTGCCTTGTCTATGGCATTGCTTACTATTATGCTGTGATAGATTTTTTCCAAGCATCCATAGCTTGTTTGAAAGCACGTATTTTAGGCTTTTAGCCATAGCAGCAAGGCAGTGAATTGTTTGATAAAATGCTTTGGTAGACATGTATGAAAAATGTCATAGCATAGACAAGGCAGTGAACTGTTTGAAAAAATGCCTCAAAGAAATGTGGTCTCATGGAATGCCATGACAAGTGAATGCAATTGGCAGCTGCTCCTCGTTATTAGTTATGCAATGTGAAGTAATTACATAACTGCCTAGGTTGACTTTGTAAAAAACTATATTGTAATTGAAATTTTGTCATCTATCAGCATCTAGTTATTAGTTATGCAATGTGAAGTAATGCTTTGAGTTTGAAAGGTGTGCAATACAATGAATGTAATCAGCGTCATATGAATATAAACTACAAAAATCTATTTTCTACATTTCATTAGTTAAACTTTTTATTTTATTTGCTCTCTATATCTCTATCATCTATGCTATGGAAATGCCTTTCAATTTCAAAAAAATTAGTTTTTATCTTTTGTTCTACACTTTTTTATGGTTTTTTTAAAATCCGATTTTTTCCCGATTTTTTCAAAAAATCTTATACTTTTGGTTTGCCGATTTATTCCCCAAAAGATTTTTGTTGCTATGAAGTCTCACTTTTATTATGTGCTTTGCTTTTGATTGGTTTGTAGCTTTTAGTTTCAAAAGTAATCATCATAGGTTTGATGTTAACATTCCAGATAAAATTTGATTTGCAGGGTATTTTGTTAAAAGGTGGACATGTATTGGATGCTCTTGCATCTTGTGATACTATTGCATTTGACAAAACTGGAACTTTAACCACCGGGGAACTTGTTTGTAAGGCAATTGAACCAATCCATGGGCATAGTCTATCTAACCAGAAGAGCAACAATGCTAATGCTTGCTGCATCCCAAGCTGTGAACAAGAAGCACTTGCAGTAGCAGCTGCTATGGAAAAGGGAACAACACATCCCATTGCAAGGTAGAGTTCTCAAACCTAGTTTTATGTATGGTTGCTCTGGCTATAGTCATGTATATTGTATGATTAAGCCAAATTGACTATATTAGCTATTCTCTATGAGAATTTAATCTTTTAACCTATGTCACAAAAAATGGAATAGTTGGGGGTCATGATGTTCTAAAACTAGTTTCTTGAGAAACCAACATTTCTCAGGCTGTTTCCCATCTGTAACAAATGGTGGACCATATCAGAAAAATACATTAAACTTTCACAAACGTTTTAATGCTGTCCATTATTAACTAACCATTTCAACTTCTGTCCAGTAATTCCATACTTGATCTGTCACTCAGGTCCTTTTTGAGATGGCTTATGTTTCTGTTAGGGTGTGTTTTCTTCTGTATATTTTCTATTTTGTATTCTGATTGATTCTTAAAGAATCCTGTTTTGTGAAACTAAAAAGACGTGGCAATTAAGGTGGTTAACTTATGTGAAAATTGTTTGTTAACACTCAGTGATGAATCTGAATATGATATATATTTGCAATTGCATAAACTAAATGACTTGTAACATTTTTGTACAATGGTAATTAAACTTTAATGATTGTTCCATGCATAGTTTGAAAACTGGGACTGAACAGAAACTTGACAGCCTAAAATTTTGACTTGGAAAAACTTGGCTAAAAAATACTTCAATTATTGCATGAGACACACAGAGTTGTGCTATAGAGCACACAAAAGTCTATTTTGATTAACAACTTGTCATAATTCAAAGCTTACATCTCATAATACACATGACCCTTAAACACACTCAAACTTCAAAATTTCAAAGTTTCAAACATTATATAATTTTGTATCAGCCAACTATAATGTACAGCATCCACTTCCCCCTCCTAGTGCTAGTACTATCTAGCCTCAAACTAGAAGGTAAATCTGAGTCATTATGAAGAGTGAGTGATTCCTCAAGTATGCCTTCCTCCAATGCCTCCATTGTTGCTGCTTCTCTCTCCAATTCAGCAAGATCTTTGGTAGTGAACATTAGATCTACATCTTTAAGAATCCAATTTGAATATGGATCGATGCCATCAAGATCAATACATTATGAGAAGGAATCTCCATCGTTTTGGTTTGAAGGTTAAGGCTGTATTGAACATAGACAAGGTCATTGAAGTGCTTTTGGATCAACCTATTTCTCTTCTTGGTGTGAATGCTCTCATATAGGCTCTAATTGTGTTCACACCTAGAAGCACCATAGGACTGTGACAAAACACAGATAACTTGACTTTGAAGATTTGGGTTCCAACATCAAAAATCTCCCACCACAAGTCTGCAAATAAAAAATTTATAAATTCATGAGTACTAAGTAAAAGATAACATTTTCTAGTACTAAGGTAAAAACTAAATTGCATTTATCAAACAACTTTGTGAGTGAAAGACTAATTGTTCTTACCTAGCTATTGGTTTTCCCTCCTTTGAGTATGTAAATGCAAAGAAATGAGTCTTCCCTCTGCGCCCTTGTAGACCTCCAACTCATCTAGAGTTATGTCTTTAAGGACTTTGTCTAATGCCATCTCTCTATGTATGTAGTTAGATTTGACATGACTTCCTTGTTAGCCTTAAAGTTATTAGAAAAGTAAAATTTGGGGTTTAGTTAGTACACCATGACATATTTCGGCAATAGAGTTGGTTTGTCCATTTATGATCAATAATATGCTAAGTGATTTCATATTTCCTCTTGTTCCCACCATAATAAAGAAAAATCACCTATTGGCCATATCCATGGCCTCATAGGGATAACCTATTGGCATGTTATCCTCATCAGCCAAATGCAAAACCTGGGTCAAAGGCTCTATCACATAAAAGTTTAAAATTAAATTATAAATTAATAGAAATCCAAAAAACAATAACAAAAACAAAAAAAAAAAAGAAAATTTCCTCTAAAACTTAATTGTTACTTACCTTGAGTATCTCCTCCACATTCTTAGCAAACACCTCATCAAACATTGTCTCCACAACTTTCTTCCCTTTGGCTTTTTCGAATGGAAAGTCCAACCAGGTATTACCCACAAACATTTGCTGCAGAGAAGGTAGCGCACCTACAATGCTTTGTAAAGTGATGAAGTTTGTGGCAAATCGTGTCACTTGTGATTGCATAAGCTTCTTGCTTTTATTGTGCGATCTCATTAGACTAAGGACCCAAGTATGGTTGTTGTTGAATTTGGTAATGTTTCTACGTTGCCAACCACACTTTTGATCCATTCAAACTTTCAAACCTCTTAAAGTATTAAATCTAGGCAATGGATAACATAAGAGCTCCAAAAAGAGTGGGATGCCTCTTTTGAATAAGTCTCCTTGTGGCTACATATACTGATGCATTGTCTATGGTAATTTGGACAACATTCTTCATCCCAATCTTCTAGATGAGCTCCTCCAACAGATTGCACAAAGTCTGATCTTTCTTGAATTCATGCGAAGCATCTACAGAGCTCATCAGCATCTTATTTTTGCCATCTGCTCACCCATCTAATAAAACGCTGCAACCAGTCTTTCCTTAATATTTTCCTTTGATCTTCTACTACAAGTTGTGTATTTTTTATGACTTCTAACAATGAGACATTGAAATCACATGAAGTTGGAGCCTTAAATCAGAAATCATTAAATTGCTTTATCAATACATCCCAATACGAACTGTTTGCCTATATTATTGTAGTATAAAAAAATTGCAGCCTTCATCCTCATCTTATGGTGTGTTTCTCTCTATTCCAAGTGATACCTTCAAGCAAAGGTTGTGTAATGTCCCCATTTTTAGCCCTACACTTTCCAGTGATTGATAGCCTATCTCCGGTGTGTTGTCGACTAGTTAGAGGCAGAATTAGGGTTTTCGGCTACTTGGTGGGTTCTTTTGAAGATTCAGGGGTTTGCATGTTGGAATTTGGCTGTTTGGATTCTGGATTCCTTCTGGATTTTCAGAGGGTTTAACAGATGTATGACATGCAACTACGTCGGACAACCTTTCCGAACTTACTATTTTTAGTAAGTTATGACGACTACACCTTGGAGTTTGGGATTTTGGATTGTGGATTCTTTCTAGGTTTTCAAAAAGCTTCGCAATGGTGTCGCATGCAGTTTGATCTGAGCGACTTTCCGAATTTACTATTTTTAGTAAATTCTATTTTTGGCAGCAGTCTAGTTGGGTTCAGTTCAGTAGGCTTTCCTCTTCGGGCAGTTCAGTTGGTATTGTTGATTTTTGGCCTTTTGATGCATTTTTGGAGAGATAAGTTATTTTGATTTAAATAATGTTATATTTTCACATTAACCCCTTGGCCTAGCAATATAACTTGAAGTTGTTTTAAAAAGGGGGACTTCATGGGTGAATGCCTCATCAGGAGGTTATTTTAATATTTTCTAAAGGCCAAAATTATGCTTGGAGAAATGGGACGCCAACTTGATGAGAAGATGAAATTTTTAATTAAAAAAAGAGGTCAAAATAATGCTTGCAAAGTGGGACGCCATTCCTAGAGGAAAATAAGGTTATTTCAAATTTGAAAATTAGGGCACCTCTTCTAGAAGCTTCTGGAGATTCTTTGCTGAGTCTATAAAAGGAGACCTCTTCTCTTCTTTTCCTCATCTTCTGACTTGAATATTGTTATGCTGCCGAAATGGTGCTGGGACTGCTTCGAGGAATGAATGCCTCCTAGCTTGGCTCATCTTCTTGCTTGAAAGATAGCAACTAGTTGAGAGATAGATTGTAGTGAGTTTGTTTTCAGCATTGCATTTGAGTTTCTAGCATATTAGTTCAGTTTCCTTGCATTTAGTCATGTTTTTGGAGTTGCTGAATATCATAGCTGATTGTAAGAATTGCTCATATCTCATGAAGTAAAAATATTATTGTTTTGGGCATTGCATAAAACCTTTTCTCTATGTGGGGCGACCATTCTTGCAAAGTTGTAGATTTTTTAATGCTGATTTGGATTTTTAAAAGCAAAATCGCCTCTCTCTTGGCCGTACCATTCTGGTCTGCCTGGCAAATGTTTAGAAAAAAAAATATTTCAATTTGTTAGCTGTTTCTTTGTCTAGTCTTCATTGCCATCATTATAGCTTTCGTTTGCATCAAGTCTCATGTCATTCCGACAAGTATTGAGTGAGTTGTGAGTATTTTGGTGAATTCTAGGGTTGCTGATTGCTTCATTTCAGTTGCTGGTCTGTTATATCAGTCATAGATAAATGCAGATTTGTGAGGAGTTTGAGTCCAGAGAGGTTTGTCAAGCATTGAGGAAGTCTTACAAATTATTGCAGTATTGAAGAACTTGGATTACTAGGCTTTGGCAAGCATTCTAACATATTGTAAGCTGATTAGTAGTACTATCAGCAATTCTCCTCTCTATCTTTCTCTTACTTTATTGTACTTCCCGCTGTACAAGTGGAAGAGGCTGGCTTGCTGCCTATTTACATTCTAAGTTGCATTGTAATTCCTTGGTATCTCCGCCTTATGGTAGCTCCATTTCCACCTTGGGATGGAAAGCACATTCTAGGTGTTGAGTTACTTTTAGCATTACCATTTGCTTTGTAATTTCCTTTCTTAGTATCTCTGCCTTATGGTAGCTCCATTCCCACTTTGGGTTGGAAAGCACATTCTAGGCGTTAAGCTTACTTTCAGCACTGTACTTCTTTCCAGTTGATACTGACGACCCTCTTGCCATATGACAACATCATTCTCATCTCGAGATTGAGTGCGCATTCTTGGCAAAGAGTTACTTGCAAACTGCTGGGTTGGGTTTGTGCTAACCTTAACGGGTGCTTCTTGGTTGATGTGTTCTTGAAAAAATTGAAAAAAATTGGTCCGGTTCATTTCAGGTTGTGCACTTGGAACTCTCAAGGAATGAAGAAACTAGGCGGTGAATTTAGGTAGCTAGAACTCTCCTCAATGGATGAATGTCGAATTTGTGGGCTAATAAGAGAATCTTCAAATGATGATTTAGGGATGGCCATGGAATTCATCACTAGAACAATCACTTCCCTTGTCCTTTTTCTTTCATTTGTCTTCTCTTCATAACGAGAAAGTAGAGCATTTAATTTCTCCTCTCTTCCTCTTGCAGTTGGCTACATAATCGGACATCTTAGCTAGCAATTTGAGCAAGGTGGTATTTCAATCAATTGAAACCTCCTCCCATATTAAACCCACAATACTTATAGGTCATTGTGCTCTTGATCACATATGGTGTGCCATGCTAGACATAATATAATGTTAGACATAATATTTTGTGCTCTTGAGCGGGAGGAGGCGGGAAGGGGGTAGATATTAAATATGACATAATGCTAGGCATAATATTTTGTACACATGCATTTATTGCTTATGTTAATGATGATATGAATGAAGAGCACAAAGATATACTGAGAGGGGGGGGGGGGGTGAATCAGTATATCAACTAACTTTTTCCCTCTCAACTCTTATCAACTTTAAACTCTAATACAAATCAACTATGCAAGAATATCTCAATATGAAGAAGTTGACACCAAAATTTTACGTGGAAACCCTTACGGGAGAAAACCACGGTACAAACAATGTACTTTATGAATTATATAAACTTTTACAATGAATGTAGGCACCAACCTACTTGAATCACCAAATAAGTAGTTTAGTAGGCACCCACCTACAAAGAGCACCAACCCTTAATCCTGATTTAGTAGGCACCAACCTACAAGGAGCATCAACCCCTAAAATTGATTTAGTAGGCACCAACCTACAAGGAGCACCAACCCCTACTTGCCAAGCACCAACTTAGCAAAGATTATAATTTGAGAAATAATGTTCCACCTTTAATGTTGCTTCTTCAACGGATGATGGACAGTTCTGCTCAAACACTCTTTTTACAAATCTGATTGTATTTCTTCACAAATCTGTTTGTAGCGTCTTCTATTTCTTTCACAAATCTGCTCTTAGATCTCCTTTAAAACTGCACATAAACAGCTTTGAATCTCTATGTAATTTTTCTTCACAAATCTGCCATAAATCCTTTATCATAGTACATTCAATGCATTCATAAATCTGCCTTAGAATCTGTCCTGAAAATTATAGAAATCTGTCCTTAGACCTGCATATACTTCTTCACAGAGATCTGCACATGTTCTTCACAAATATCTGCTCAAATCTTTGTCATAAATTTGCTCATGAATTCTTTATATTTACTTCACAAGTTCTATCATAAATCTATCTTCAATATCTACACAATCTTCTTCTCTGTCTCTGCATGAATTTTATATCAGTATGATATTTTCTTCTATACTGCATGGATCTCTCTTTTATATCTGCCTCTTAAATATTCATATATATATCTGAGTGTCTTTTTGATTTATTCCTCTCCCTTTTTAAACTCCACACCCAGCACTTTCAACACCAATTGCGTTTTTAAAGATATATCATTAATTCCATACTCACACACTGCACACTCTCATTCCATTTCTCTCTTCCTTTTATATCTTCATGTCTCAATATGAAAAGATGTATCTTCTGTTTTTAAAAGAAATAACCTTTAGAAGAGACACCACTTTTATTAATAGAACTTTTGTACTTTTAATTATTTTCAAATGTATCTCCAAGGATAATCGTAGCCTTTGCAAACTAATTCATATCTCTCTTTAATTATATTTGCTGCCTTTTACATAAATGAATCGGTGCTCTTAATTAAATATAAATCGCTCCACTTTTATTCACTAAGGAATCACTGCTTATTCTTCTTAATATATAATCGCTGCTGCTCTATAAACTTCCCCATTTATCAAACACTGAGTTTATTAATAAGATCGCAGCCTTTGGATATGCCTTTCCATTATTGGTTACGTGAATAAGACAAAATAACTTTTTTTGAGTAAGACAAAATTTTAAACCTTTTTGAATAAGACAAATTTTGTCTTATATGGTTCAGCCTTAGGGAATGACTTGTCTTTTCTTAACTATTCATTAATCGTGCCTTTTTGGAGCAAATAGATTTTATAAAGAACACTTCATTCTCTTTCTTAATACGCACCTGTTCCAGAAAAGACGTTCTTCATTCGAACTTCATCAAAAACACGTCTCTTTACAAAGTTTTTAATCTAATTCGACTTATCTTTGACTCTGCCATTTACTTAGTATAAAAACACGACGATAGACTTTCTGCTTTCAGATTTAATAAATCTGATTCAAAATTACGTTCAGAAATCTCTTTCATTTGGATGCCTTTGAATGTTGCTCTGTACATTATCACTTTCCCCTGCAATTTGGAATCTGTGTATTTTCACATTCTTCTCTTCTCTTTGTTGTTGCACTTTTTCAATGAGTTTGCTACAATTGATAATAGTGCTTTCTGTTCTGTTTACTACTTTGCTTTATATCTGATCTCATACTTAAATCTGGGCGCTATCATTTAATTCATGTCTTTTTGAATCATTCTTACTTCTTGATTTTCCTAACAAGGTATTGTAGGAGTTCTCATTTTTCTTCAACAACAACAATCTCATACTTTTGACATCACCTTTGACATCAATGACAATAATTCCAACAATGAACATAGTTTACAAAATCGTATAGTACTTGGCTAGTCATAGGAAATTTGTCAGGTCAATTTTTCTCCATATTAACTCATAGGAGTTTGAATAGTAGGTTTTCAGCAAGTTTAGGCGTGAGTTAATTATAAGCACTTGGCAAGTTTGATGCCAAAATTCGCAAATGCAAAAGTCAAAATGTAGTTTGTGTTGAAATGTCTTGTTATTGATGTCAAAGGTCAAGCTACTTGTTTGCTTGCTTCAGCTGCCTGCTTGCCATGTCAGCAAATTTGAAGTCTTTTGTCAAGTCAGATTTGCAGTGTCAAAGCTATATGCCACCATGGACAATTTGCGAAGTCATTGTTAGTATGGGTCAAAGGATCGGATTTTTTGTCTTATATATGCCAAGTCATACATAGGTGGCTAATGAATTCATTTTAGTGGTGGCAGCTAGTTTATTTTAAAAATACCCTTGTCACTCTTTTCTTTGGGCAACGGCTTTACCTTGGTTGGGTATTTTATTCATTTGTTCCTGACATTTATGATACGGGCATTTATAAGCATTTGTGTACAAGATGGCTTTATTTGAAAACGAATTTATTTTATTCCATCCTCATCTTTAGTTAGTGGTGGCTCATGCCGACTGTGCAGAGTCAAAGAAGACGCTATGAATAAGTGTGGTTGGGTTGAGTAAGGTGTGGTGCATCGGCTTTTTTATGGAGTAATGTAAGTAGGAATAACTAATCTCTCTGGCAAGGAACCTATTAGAACAATTGCTGAGTATCTTGCATTAGAAGGTTCGTGGGCCTATAGAGGCCGATAATTATTTGATGTGGTAGAAGTATGGAGTGTCGGGTCAGAGGAAAGGAGTCAATGCAGTAACATATTCAAGCGCTCCCTTATACTACCATGTGACCTCCAAGAAATCATATGGAAGGAATCTACTTATACTATGTGAGAGTTCCACAATTAATTATTGGAAGACTTGTATAGTGCCCTAAGAGAAGAAAAGTCATGAGCTATGGGAGTGTGTGGTTTCAAAAGAGAAGTTGGGTAGAAGTTGTGGTCTGGAGCATTTATTTCTGAGTCTTTTATTTCTGTGCATTAGTGGTGTGGCGGAAAACTTATTTGTGCCAATATTTTAGACATATAAGCCATGCAATTATTTTCTCAACTGTCTGTGTTGAAATCGTGCCATTCATGGGTGATTCATACGGGAGTTGTGTTACTTTAATCTGCTCAAAGAAAATGGTTTATAGGCATTAAATCAATTCTGAGCCAATTCTTGTCTTATTTCATCTGAATCTCTTCTTCCTGGACGTGTTCTCTGTATGTTTGAAAATGTAATTTCAAAATGAGCTGAGGTCATGTATTTCATTGCATTATGTTGGTTGAAGCATTCGTGAGGGAAGGTGTGTATCTTTTAATAATGCAATCCTCAGAAATCTGGTTGGCTTGTATTGAAGCCAAGATGTTATTTTTACAAGTTCTGTATTCTTCATTAGTGGGCTTAGAAAGTCTTGAAGAAGGTTATTTGAGAAGGTGCCAAGGTTTGATTGCTGTCTTAGTTTTTTGATCATAGAAATTTCAGAGGTTGATCGGTGATTTTATTTGCAAGAGTAAGAGTCTCAGTTCGTGTGTAGTTTGTATTCGAAGTTAAGAAACAGAGTTGCAGTGTAATGATATTCTTTTGTGAGTTGGTGCTCACGCTAGAGTTGGTACTTCAGCAGTTCAAAGTTGTTGCTCACTTTTGTAATTTGGGTTGGTGCCCATTCGTGGTTAATGAAAGCATTGATCTACCGTGGTTTTTTTACCCAAAAGGGTTTTCCATGTGAAATTTGTGTCTAATGTTTGCCCTTACTGTTTTGATTTCTGATTTATATGGTTTTAAGTTTTAAAGTTTGAAATACTGATTCACCATGGTTTTAAGTTTTAAAGTTTGAAATACTGATTCACCACACCCCCCCTCCTCTTAGTATTTCATGTGTACTCTTCAATTTGTATGTGGGATCACATTGAAAAATTGCCTCAAAACACAACAAAATCGGTATTTTTGTTGTCCTCATTGCGTTCCCTAATTTTTGTGTGTTAGAAAATGTGGCCATTGAGAAATGCAATTGTAGACTAAAAATGTGCCCTAAACCACAAAAAGGTGCTCTAAAAATGCCTATCTACTGAAAATGTGCTCTAAAATGTGATTAGATTGAAAATGTAGGGGCAAACTGCAAAATGTGACTGTATATTAAAAAAGTTCCCTAAAACACAACTCTAGATTGAAAAACCCCCATTTTTCCCCTAAGTATATTTTTAAGTTGTCAAGTTTTGTTGATTTTTTCTTTAATTTTTGGTGAATTTTAAAATTTGGGATCTACTGAGTTTATGTTTGTGAACTGTGGTTAGAACACCACATTAGTTATGTCTAAAAAGTAACTTACAATGGAGGTTACAACTATTTATGTAAATTCCCCATACAATAATAAGTACAAATATAAACTTCTTAAAGAACGTGGCATCCATTTCTCACAAAATCCATGGTTTCATTCTTCCAACAAGGCTTCTTTCCAAGAGATACATTGTTGTGTAGATTACTTCACCCGATATCTATATGGAACACCTCTTCTATCCATCATGATTTGGATTGTCTCAATGGTCTATCTTGGTTTGCCTTCCAAACACCCCATTGTATTGAGAAGTGTATGTGGCTATCTGGTAGGACTTGTGAAAATTTTTCTGGTTCCCTGGTTCACTTTGTGTTGTAGTGGAGGTCATTTATCTGCTTTATAGTGGTTTTAGGGGTATTCCTATGGTTTTCTACAAAAAACCCTAGGCCTAGGTTGTGCTACTACACTTTTGTTATAATTTCATGTTGACCGTCTATACCTCGTTACCGGTCTCTTTGAAGATCACTCAGCAAATACTGAGAGGGGGGGGGAGGTGAATCAGTATTTGAAACTTAAAAAAAAAACCTTAAACCAGATAACTCATAAGAATTAGATATCAAACCACAAATCAGCAACAATAAACACAAGCACAAGTTAAACACTAGGATTACGTGGAAAACCCTTTTGGGTGAAAAAACCACAACACAATTTTGCATTTATTTAACTCCAAAGAGGGCACCAACCCTGTTACAAATAGTGAGCACCAACCCACCAAGAGCACCAACTCTTCTTGAACTGCTGAAACACCAACTCCAACGTGAGCACCAACTCACAAGGCAGCTGAAGCACCAACTCCAGATTTCAAAAAGACAGATAATGTAGTTACACAGGTTTCAACAATGCCTACACATGTATTGTGAGGCTCTCGACCATACTCTGACTGAACAAACAACTTCTTGAATCAAGACACCACCACTCTGTTTTTGAATGTCAACCTTCAAGCATATAACCTCTCCAAAGCAAACACTGCTCTCAATCTTCACATCTTTTTATCATTTCAACAATGAAAAAGGAGCTACCAGTAGAAAAACGACTCAGCTTCATACATCAATCAATCTGACCAAAGTCCCGTTCACAACAGTCTGTCACAACATTTTTTAAAAGTAGTGTATTGTCGCCAATCAGAAAAAAAACTTCACCTAATTCATAGACACCATAGATAAGCATCCATCATTTTTTTTCAAAAACAAAAATGCCCCATTAACTATCTTTTCTTCTTACAGCCGACGCTACACATAATGGAGACTTCTATTTTTAACTTCTGACAATCATTTCAATCCACATCTCCCCTTTTTAATCTTCTTAAAATTCTGTTGCAGCCAGAAATAACACCACTTGAGGCAGACGACACTAAAAGAGAAAAAGAGAGGTTGCCACAATGACTGAATTTCATTACAACTTGATGGTCTTCAATATGCTTTCAATACGCTTGATTTATTTTGTAACCACATAAAGATGCCATATGCAGGTCGATATTTTTATGAGCCATTCAAAGAAACCATCATCATTGATTTAGCTGCCAATAAGAAAAGCCATCGCTGCATATCATAAAATTGATGCTAAAAAGGGAGTCGCCAGGTTTTTTTTTTAAATACATCATAGACTTCTGAAGCCGTCAGGAAGCATGTCCCATTCAAATAGCTGGCTCTGAAGTCACAAGCTTTAAATGTCTTCAACGTATGTGTTGAACTCAGCCACCACTTAAAAAAAACGTCCTCAAATGTATCCAAGTGAAACTTCCACCATTGTCAGACAAAATAAGAAGCACGTCCTTTTTCTTGAAGACCTGACAACAAAAAATAAAGAGGTGCCAACAATACTTCATGCCATTTTAAGCATCCATTTTTAATAAGGAGTCTTCACTAAAAGCAAGCCGCCACACATAAAAATGTCTGTGCATTTAAAAAAATCTCCAGCCGCCGCACAGAATGAATCAATGCATTTTGTTAAGACCCGAAAAAAAAAATAGTAGGCAAGGCTGAGTACCCGATCTTTCAAAGGAGAAGTCAATATAAATTTTCAAAAGAAAAAACGTCCTCCAGAAAAAACAAAATAGGTCCTCCTACAGAAACACGTCCTGCTTGAATAAAATCAAAGAGGCGACCAAAAATAAAAAGACATGCCAAAGATAAATGATATGTGGCACCTCCAAATAAGTGTTGTTCACATAAGACAAATAAGAGCCACCTCACAAACATAGATAACATTTCTTTTTAGAACAAGCTTTTTCAATGCTGGCTGAAGATGATCGGGCCCCACACAAAAAAGACTTGGCATAATTTTGGACTATTCAAGCAGCTGGATGATTTGGCACATGTTTGGACTTATTCAAACAGCTGATGAAATAAGGATGATGTGGCATAAAAAATAACAAGTAAGCTAGCAGCCAGCTTAAGCACACACCTAGACAGCTGAAGTAGACACATAGGCAGCTCAAAAAGGTAGACAAGTAGGTCAAGCAACTAAGCAAGCAGCTCACTTTGAAAACTGATGAATAATCAGCAGCTCAATATTACCATTTTGACATCAATGACCAAAAAACTTTAATAATCTCCCCCTTTTTTTCATTGATGGCAACACCAACACCATTAGAAACCAAAAGAATAGAGCTTCTCCTGCTCCCCCTTTGACATCAATGACTGAAACAAGCTGCAAAATACCCAAAAATTGATACAAAACTGCAAATACAAAAGAGGGATATAAAATAGTACAATGAATACTCCCCCTGAATGATAGAACCCTTCAATGATGGAGTGAAACCACTCTTAACTGCTGTCTTAACCTTTCAAAAGTATCTCTGGGCAAGGGCTTAGTAAAAACATCTGCAAGCTGATCCTTAGTAGGAACATATTCAAGCTTTACCTGCTGATCACCAACTTGTTCACGCAAGAAATGATATTTGATCAGAATATGCTTAGTTCTAGAGTGCAAAACAAGATTTTTAGATATATTGATAGCACTCATGTTGTCACAGTAAATAGAAATGGGATGATTAAAATCGACCTTGAAATCTTTCAAAGTTTGCTTCATCTAAAGAACTTGCATGCAGCAAGACACTGCTGCTATATATTCTGCTTCAGCAGTTGAAAGAGAAACAGAGGCTTGCTTTTTATTGTGCCATGAAACTAGACACTTCCCAAGGAAGAAAGCACCTCTACTTGTGCTCTTCCTATCATCAACAGAGCCACCCCAATCTGTATCTGTAAAAGCTGTTAATGTGAAATCTTTTCCACTAGGATACTAAAGACCATAATCCATAGTACCTTTGAGATATTTAAAAATTCTTTTAACTGCATGAACATGCGTTTTTTTAGGGGCAGCCTGAAACCTTGCAACATAACCTACAACTTGCATTATATCAGGCCTAGTAGCTGTTACATATAACAAACTTCCTATCATAGACCTGCAAAGTGTTTGATTAGTATTTGAAGATTTATCATCTTTACTAAGTTTGCAGCTTGTTACCATTGGAGTACTTACAAGAGTATAGTCTTGCATTTTAAGCCTTTTCAGCATCTCTCTAATGTATTTAGTTTGGGAAATAAAGATATCTTCCTTAGATTGAAGAATTTGCAGCCCAAGGAAGAAAGATAACTCCCCCAACATAGACATTTCAAATTCCATCTTCATGTTTGTAGCAAAAACTTTGCACATCTACTCACAATCACTACCAAAAATCAAATCATCAACATAAACAACTACAATCAACATGTTTTTACCTTCCTCTTTGATATACAGGTTGTTGTTCACAATGCCTCTTCTGAAATCTTGTTGTAGCAAATAGCTATTCAATCTATCATACCAAGCATGGGGTGCTTGTTTTAGGCCATATAGTGCCTTTTTCAGCTTGCACACAAGATCTTGATTTTCTAACAAAATAAAACCATCAGGCTGTTCTACATAAACCTCTTCATTCAAATCACCATTTAAAAAGGAAGATTTAACTTCCATTTGAAAAACTTTAAAACCTTCAAAAGAGGCAAAAGCTAGAAACATTCTAATTGCCTCTAGTCTAGCAATAGGGGCAAAAGTTTCATCAAAATCTATACCTTCAACCTGAGCGTACCCCTTGCATGTTAACCTTGCCTTGTTTCTCACAACTTGACCATCCTCATTCAATTTGTTCCTGAAAACCCACTTTGTGCCAATCACATTCTTGTCCTTAGGCATTGGGACAAGTTCCCAGGTTTCACTCTTTTGAATTTGATCTAACTCTTCTTTCATAGCAGCTCCCCATGATTTATCTTCTGCTGCCTCTTCAAAAGTTTTAGGTTCAATCATGGACAGCAGTGAAATATCATCATCTTCATAGTAATTAACATTCCTTCTTGATGCTCTAGGTCTGTCCTCTTGCATAATCTGATCTATAGGATAATTCTTTTCAACCATAGCAGGCATAAATCGTTTGGGGAATAAATCGGCAAACCAAAGTTCAGGATTTTTGAAAAATCGGGAAAAAATCGGGAAAAAATCGGATATACAAAAAACTGCAAAAAATTGAAGAAAAACAGTCAGAAAGTAATTTTTTTTTAAATTTAATGGCATTTCCATAGCATACAGACATTGAGAGCAAATAAAATATAGAGTTCAATCCATGAATTATAGAAAATAGATTTTCTTTGCTTATACTCATATCGCTGATCAGTGATTAGTCTGATTACATTGCACAAAACATACTACAACTGCATAAATATCAGATTGTGACAGTTGTCAAAATGTCTATTACAATATAGTTTGTGACTTTGTACAAAGTAAACCTATAAACTAAGTACAAAGTTCCAAAAAATTCAATTGTAGCAAATGACGTGCTATAGGGCAGAAGCTCCTGCTCCCGATGTTGAAGCTGTTAGGTGACCGGTTGCCCGCCGAGCTTCTTCAAGTAGATCATCAGGCACGCTGGCCTCCTCCAAGATATCTACATCTTCAGGCTCAAGACAATATTCAAATTCATCATCAGATGCAGCAATCCACTCAGACTCAGGATCAATCTCATCGAGATCAATTGGGGCATCTTCCTCAATAGTACCTGTTTTTGCCCATGTAGAAATTAGTCTTTTCTCTACAAGTGAAAAACACAATGACAACAATTGAAATTGATTGCAAGTGTATTAAAAGTCTCACCTTGAGCTTTCTTTAGCTTCAGGCGGAGGTTGTGGTGAACAAACACTAAGTCATTCATCCGTTTTTGTGTTAAGCGGTTGCGTTTTTTGGAATGTATGTGTTCAAAAACACTCCAATTACGCTCACAAGCGGATGAGCTGCATGGCTGGGTCAAAATGCGTATTGCCATCCACCTTAGATTTTTGCATTCGTTGCCAAAAAAATCCCACCATTGAGCTGAAAGTTCAAAGAACATTATATGGAGATGAGTGTCATGTAAGAATATCTTAAAATCTAAGATACATTTAATGATCATGTGACATGAAAAATCAAAAGATTATCAAAATTTTATAGTCTACCCGGTTGGAAGGTCTTTCGGCCTTCCACGACAACCCTAGAAGAGAGAAAACCCCTTCCTTGCCTGTACAATTGCAACTCTGACATAGCTTCATGCAATCGTTCTTGGTCTGGAAACATTTTGTCCATGCACTTTAACAATCCTTGTGTGATCTCAGCATCAATTTGTCTGAATGAAGAGTTGTAGAACAATGATGGATTGAGAAAGTATCCTGCAGCATGGAGAGGGGAGTGCATCTGTCCATCCCATCTCCTATCTATTATGTCCCACAATGGCATATACCTATCCCTGTCATTTTCCAGCCTACCCCTCATCACCTCCTTGGCCCTATCCATGGCCTCATACAAGTATCCCATGGGGGATTTATCCCCGTCCACTAGCCTCAAGACTTTTACTAGAGGCTCCGAAAATGATACAACTTGTTCAACCACATTCCAAAAACTAGTAGAATACATGTAATCTGCAATTGCCATGCCATCTGTTTGATTACCAAAGCCAGACTCCATCCACTCTCTTGAAACAAACATTCATTTCAAATTCATTTTTTGTTGACAAAGAGTCTGTAGTGCAAGAAAATGTGTTGCGAATCTTGTCACCCCTGGACGAACTAGGTCCTTGCCCTCTGTGAAAGACCGCATCATACTCAAAACCCTTGTGTGATTATAAATATATTTGGTAACAGAGCGAGCCTTGTGCAGTATCTCCTTAACCCATTCAATTTTCCCAATGTCCTCTAGGGTTAGATCAATGCAATGTGCTGCACATGGGGTAAAAAACATGGAGGGGTATTTTTCTATCAAAAGTCTCCCAGCAGCAACACAAGTAGCAGCATTGTCTGTGATAAATTGAACCACATTTTCTGGCCCCACTTCCATGACTACCGAGTCATACATATCAAACAATGCAGCTGCAGATTTCATTGTATTTGATGCATCTACAGATCTCAAAAAAACAGTGCCAAGATCAGAAGAGACAAGGAAGTTGATGAGGGTTCGGTTCCTTCTATTTGTCCATCTGTCTGACATAATGGTGCACCCACTATTAGTCCACTCTGATCGATGCTCTT
>VDFB02010197.1:0-13844 GCA_007258455.2 Sequoia sempervirens
GATCCTTCAGTGACCATATTCAAGGATTTCTTACATATGCCTATTTTTACGAGATCTCAACACAACAAAGCAGGAGAAACACCTCAAAAAGAGGGTGAACGAGGTAGTCCTCTTTTTAGTGTAAGTCGAAATCCCCTTTTCAGTAACAACAATATGGCTGACGGAGAGGAGAGTTCAATACTTAAGAGCAAAAACATGAACAAAACTCCTATAGGTAGTGATGATGAACAAGACGACGAACTTGAACTTAGAGAGGCAGAACAAAATACCAAGTTTCTTAAAGCCCTTGAAAAGATTATACAACGTGACAAAGAGAAATACTTTCTTTTTCTAGCAGATCAAGGAGCTAAATTGCCTAAAGACTTTGATACTGAGAAATTAAAAACCACCGAGGAAGAGCCATCCCCACCTGAATATGCCTCCTTAAAAAAAGAGTTTAGAGAGATACAGAAAAAAATCAAAGAGTTAGAAGGAGGAACCACAACCAAGCAGTACACTTTGGATGACATATGTCCTTACCCTTTTGATAGAAGTCTCAACATGATTCCATTTCCTAAACACTGTGAAATCCCCAGATTTGATCGTTATAATGGAAAATTGGACCCAGTTGACCATATTAGAGACTTTCGAAACATGACATTGGAATTTGCCCATGAAGATACATATTTATTACGATTATTTCCTCAAAGCCTTGGAGTCAAATCTATGGAATGGTTATCTAAGATTACACCTCCTATTCGAACATTTGAAGAACTGATGAATTTATTCATAAAACAATACTCCTACAACGTTCAACATCAGATCACCATAATTGATCTTTGCAAAGTTATGCAAAAACCTGGGGAATCTTTCACTACCTTTCTTCAAAGATGGAGGAGAATGTTTGCTAGGTACCCCCATCATGTTCCTGAAAAGGAGAAAATGGTTACTTTCATCAATAGCCTCAACTCAGAAATGAGTTATCGTTTAAATCTGCATTGTCCACCTTCCTTTGAGAAACTGATTGAAGATGCCCTCACCATCGAAAGTGCTTTGGTCAAAAGAGGGACCATAAAACTTGATAGGGACAGTCCTGCCTCATCTAACCATTACAACAATCAGGACAAGTCCAAGTTTTGGACCCGCAACAAGAATGTTGTAAATGATGGAGTTGTAGATGCAAATCATGTCACGACTAAGCCATTTATCCTGAACACTCCTCGTAACAATAATTACAACCATGTCAATTTAGTCGCAAATCAAGGAAACAATCATCCCCCTCCAACGAACTACAATCAAGGGACTACCAACAACCAAAACCACTGGAACAACAACAACAACAACACTACAGGGAATACCTCAAGCACGAAACCACAACGCTTTCCATTCTTCTCCAATAGAAGAGCTTTTACTCCACTAGGACAATCCTTAGAATTGGCTTTTAAAGAGGTCATGGCAAAGAATGTCCTTATGTTACCCCCACAATGCAATTACGAACCTAATGTAAAACCTCCATCATGGAACGAAGCTTATTTTTGCAATTACCATAGGTGCAGAGGTCATCATACAAACAGCTGTCAAGGTTTGAAACACGCTATTCAAGATCTCATTGACAAGGGTATTATCACAGTAGAAGGACAACAAAAATCCAACAAAGATCACCAAGCATTTCAAAATCCTCTACCAAATTATCAAAAGGGAGAATCTTGTGACAAAACTGTGAACCAAATTGATGATAATGTAATCCGTCACCTCTATACGGATGATGAGCGAGTCAATGTCATCAAAATCAAAGAGAAAGTAGACAATGGGCAAGTAAACGTCACAACAAGAGCACAAGCTAAGGTTGTTTTGAAAGGTACCTCCTCAAAATCCAATGAGACCTCTCCTCAACACCAATACGACTTAGTTAACCAACTTCGAAAAACTCCAGCTCAAATCTCCATTTTCGAACTTCTAAAGATTTCCCCTGCACATAGGGAGATTTTGGATAAAACCCTCGTTGAAATGACTGTATCTACGGATTTGGATGTGAATCGATTTCAAACCATGGTAGGACATTTGTCCTCTCCCACATGACTTTCATTCTCAGACAAAGATGATGTTTCCCTAACTCATCCCCACAATTCATCATTATACTTAGAGGTCATGATCCACAAATTCCGTGTCAAACGTGTTCTAATAGATGGAGGGGCTGGTCTAAACATATGTACTTTGAAGGTGATTCAAGCATTAGGATTTGCCGAAGATTCCATTGATCCTAGAAGGAAGATTACCATTAAAGCCTATGATGATGAGGAGAGAACGTCTAAAGGTCTAATCATGCTACCAATCAGAGTGGGACCTATTATCAAAAATACCTTTTGCCAAGTTTTAGAGCGAGATCTTGCATACAATATCTTGTTGGGTCGTCCTTGGATCCATGAGATGCAAGCTGTTCCGTCCACTTACCACCAATGTCTTAAGTTTCCATATGATGGATAGGAAATTACTATACTAGCTGATAACTCAAACGCCCAAACTTGTGCCAATGTCAAAGCTCATCAAGATACTTTGGTTCCGAATAATCGAGAAGCACTTGCTGATACTTCTTCTCAACATGCTACACACATCAGTCAGTTAACTAAAAGTTTTGACAAGAAACTACAGTTCAAGGAAAGTGGAGTTGGGGAATATTCCCTTTGTCTTGCTAATCTACCTACGTCTCCTCGATCACATGGGAAACCTTCTATTACACCACAACAGATATCAGCAGCATCAACATCAGCACAGGTACAAACAGAGCCCACTACCAAGTTCAATGGACAATTTATCAAAGAAAAATTTCCCATGGGAGATCCTGAGGACACAGCAATTCTAGATTGGCTCTATAAAGATGAAGAGGACACAATTCTAAACGTCACCTTACCAACAGAACAATATGGGAAAGGATATTCTATCATGCAAAAGATGGGATATGATAATGGTCCTCTTGGAAAGAGAAAAGAAGGCGTAGTTGAGCCTATCCATCTTCCAGGACTTGCGGCATATGATAAAACTAGAATAGGCTATGAAGCTACCCAATCTAAACAATCCCAAGGTAATGTTTGTACACTACAAAAAGGTTCCGATAAGAATGAAACATGTTTGGTATCAGTCCTGAATTACATTGAAAATAACTCTGACACAGATTCTGCTGAATATGAATGGGATACCATCCATGATAACAAATTTTGGAGAGACAAAGAGGTAGATGTCATACAAAAATATACGCCCACTTTGATCAAAGGAGAAGGTTCAGGATCCCAACCACAAGAATCTGAACCACAAAGTAACTATGAGTCTAGTGATACTGAGTCAGATTTTAACGAACAAGATTATCAGGAGAATAGTCCCATCATTGACCTATCTCATACCACGGATCCTACCAATAACTCTGTCTTGACCCTAACCATCGCCAATTTTACACAACCAGACGACGTCCTACCATTAATTCATCCTGATCTCATTGACTGGGATCTTACCGAACCTATGGATATACCTATTTTTCCAAACGATGAAGCTATCATAAACTTCCTTTCTGCTGAAGATGTAAATAATTGTTCCACTAGCAATTTTCAGTATAAAGTCTATAATCAAGAGAGTGTCAAGTCTCCTAGCTGCAAAAATGAAAATAAGGATAAACGGTCTAGTGGTGAAAACCAGAATCTGGCAGTACTAGATCAAGCAAAAGACAAAATAAAGAGCGTATCAGAGGGTGAAAACCTTTTTGAGGCACCATCTGATGGGACTCTTGACACTCTCCCAGAGCATTATCATGAGCGATCATCCATCTTGACTGAGCCTACAAAGGAAATCAACATTGCAACTGCAGATAATCCAAGGATCCTATAGATAGCTGAATCTATGACAGCTAAAGAAATCCCAGAGTTCATGAATTTTCTCAAGAAAAATCAAGTCAATTTTGCATGGTCATATGCAGATATGCCCGGCCTTGATCCTGATCTTATTATGCATCATTTATCTATCAAATCAGGAGCCAAACCAGTAAAACAAAAACTCAGAAAGATGAATCCTCATATTGCACTATTGGTTAAAGAAGAACTCAAGAAGCTCCTCGATGCAGGGTTTATAAGATCAATTGACTATGCCGAATGGATTTCCAATATTGTACCAGTAGCAAAACCAGACAAACGTGTAAGAGTATGCACTGATTTCAGAGATCTTAACAAAGCTTGCCCAAAGGATGACTTTTCGCTTCCAAGTATCAACACTATAGTTGATCTAACCAAGAAATAGCGCCATGTAAATTATTGATATCGATGGTTTCTGTTATAACTAAAATCAAGATTGCACCTGTAATAATCAAGAGAAAACAGCTTTTCAATTCTCTGTCCTGGGGACATATTGTTGGAAATGTCAGCGCCTTCGCTTGAAAATGCCGGAGCTACTTATCAAAGAGCTATGTGACTACTTATCTTTCACTTACATGATGCAACACATTCATGGAAGATTATGTAGATGACATATTGGAAAAATCACACCAAAGAAGGACACTTGAGATACTATCTAAAATATTCACTAGATTGGAGAAATTCAAAGTTCGCTTAAACCCTAAGAAATGTGTTTTTGGGGTCACATCTGGAAAACTATTAGGATATATTGTTTCAGAAAAGGGAATTGAAGTAGATCCTGCTAAAGTTCATGCAATCATGGAGATGCCTCCCCCAAAGAACATTAGTCAGTTGAGATCCTTACAAGGGCGACTCCAGTCTATCCGCAGATTCATTGCACAATTGGCTGACAAAAGTCTACCATTCACATATCTCCTACATAAGAATGTTCCTTTTAGATGGGATGATAAATGTGAAATGGCATTTCAACAAATCAAGCAATACCTGATGAATCCACCAGTTCTTGTACCACCGACTCTAGACAAACCATTGATTCTGTATATTGCTACAACCGAGACGTCTTTGGGAGCATTATTAGCACAAGAAGACCATGAAGGGAAAGAACGGGCAATTTACTACATCAGCAGAACATTGACAAGACATGAGCTTAGTTACACTTTCATTGAGAAGGCTTGTTTGGCAGTCGTCTTCACTTCCCAGAAATTCCGACATTACATGCTAGCTCATACACTGCTTATTTTCAAAATTGGATCCACCTGGCATTCATAAGTAAAGGTCACTACCGTGAAGGTTAGCAAAGCTTGACTATGATTTTGAGGAGTTCGACATCCAATTATGCTGGATCGCAAAGCAATCAAAGGACAAGTTATCGCTGGATCAATCCAGCGACGCCCTTCCAAACAAGCACCCTTACACATTGAATCGTATCGGTTGCCTCACGCCAGACTTAAGCAAAATGGCGAGTCCCATACTTGATGGTTCTTACCCAAATTACACTGGGGCGTGCATCCTTTCAAGCATCCTCAAGGGCATACCGAATTCCTCTAGGTCCTATAGCTAATGTTTCCATGCACCAATAACATAGTCGGTCATGCGAAGTAATCGGATCATCGGACTGAAACAATACTGGAATGGAGTGGATTACCGAGCTACAAGTTCATGGTGACTCACAACTAGTCATTAATCAAATCAATGATGACTATCAGACTAAAGATGACAAGTTGTTACCGTATAAGAAGATGATTGATGACTTCAAGAAGTATTTTGTGGACATTCAGTTCACACAAATTCTGAGGATTGACAACAAAGCAACCGACGCTATGGCTACGATCGCCTCATTGATATAACTCCCGGACAAACAGACTCGCTATGAATTTCTGGTGGAACAATTATTTACGCCTGCCTATGACACACCTGAAAGCCAAATTATCTGCCACCTAGTAGGATCCGATTCACCCTGGTATGGCAAGATTTATGCATACCTAAAAGATGATATATTACCACCTGACTTATCCCGCAACCAAAAACGTAACTTTATCCAACAATCCTCTCGATATACCCTTATCGCTGATACCCTTTATTGCCGTGGTCTTGATGGTACTTTACTTCGATGTCTTGAACGTGACGAATCCGACAAAGATTTACAGGAAGTTCATGGGGGCATTTATGGTACTCATTCGAGTGGACTAACCTTATCCAAAAAATTGATTAGAATGGATTACTACTGGCCTACAATGGAAAGAGAATCATTTACCTTTGCTAAAACATGCTCACAATGTCAGATTCATGGGAATCTTATTCATGCTCTTGCACAAGAACTTCATTCGTTTACACCCACCTGGCCGTTCTCTCAATGGGGGTTAGATCTAGTGGGCAAAATTCATCCTTTTTCTTCAAATGGGCATAAGTTCATCATCACCGCAACAGAATATTTCACTAAGTGGATTGAGGCAGTACCTCTTTCTAAAGTCACTGGAAAACAGATCTCATCCTTCATTCTCAATTACATTATTTGTCGATATGGTATTCCTAATGCCATTATTACAGATAATGGTCGACCATTCAAAAATCAGGATGTTGATGAACTTTGTGAAAGATTCCATATTCAGCACAGATATTCCACGCCTTACTATCCTCAAGGTAATGGCCAAGCAGAGGCCTCAAACAAAACCATACTAAAGATTTTGAAGAAGATTGTCAATGATTCAGGGAAGGATTGGCATGTTCAACTCAATCCCGCCTTGTGGGCTTACAGAACTAGTATCCGAACGCCAATAGGAGAAAAACCTTTTGCCCTCGTCTATGGAGCAGAAGCCATACTACCTTTAGAGGTGGAAATACCTTCCTTAAGAGTATCACTAAAAGGTCTCATAACAGATGAGGATTACAGAGTTTCCCGACTCCAAGAGTTAGAACTTTTAGATGAAAAGAGACAGAGAGCAGCAGACCACTTAAAAGCATATCAACAGATGATGGCTCGCAGTTATAATCACAAAGTCAAGCCACATACCTTTCAGGTGGGTGATCTAGTTCTGAAAGAGAACCCGCGCAATCAACAAGACAGAGAAAAGAAAGGAAAGTTTGAACCAAATTGGTTAGGCCCTTATGTGGTTATTGCAGTCTACGGATCGGGAGCATACAAGTTATCAACACCAGAAAGAGACCTATTGGATGAACCCATCAATAGTATACATCTTAAGAAGTATTATCGATTTTAAGTCGAGGAAAGATCTGAAGAAATACAAAAATATGAGGAAAAAGTCGAAGAAATAAAAGCAATGGAAAAAGTCCCGAAGAAATACAAAAGCAATGAGAAAAAGGATCGAAGAAATACAAAGCAATGAAAAAGATCCGAAACAAATCAAAAATCAAACATCCACAATAAAAATCAAAGAAATCGCCGAGGTGAAAACAGCAAACAGAGCGGTCTAATGTGACGATAAAAAAATCAAAAGAGAATGTCATAGGGTGAAAACCTGGCAAACAGGCAGTCTATTGACAGAAAAATCCAAAAAAAATCAAAAAGAAATAAAAAAAAATGCAATAAATACAGATAGTGAAAATCTGGAAAACAGACGCTATCTGTACCTCTCCATCTATTAGTTCCTGTTTTGCACTTTACCTTTTCAAAAGCTTTCCTTTTTTCTGCATCTCTTTTTCCGCATCTTGAGGTCATTAATCGCACCACCCTGCTGTCATTTGCCTAGAGAGTTAAAATGTCTTACCATGGCTTGATTGTTTGTACATATTCCTTTCCGCAAGTTGTGTCAATCAACAAGGCAAAAACCCAACTGGGGGCACTTAACTTTCAGAGCATACTAAAATAGCTAGACCATGACATCGTAATACGAGCATGCCAACACAACAACAAACTCCTTTGTCCATGTTATCCGCTCATGACACATTTTTCAGCAAGCTATCATGTCACTTGTCTATTGGATGATCCAAATAATCTGAATAATGTAGGCATTAACAGTATTACATGTTTGATTAAAATTTGTTTGATTTTCGATATCATTACTTGGGAGCATACTCAATGATGTACTGCACTAGAGTAGCAAGGAACGAGAATGATTTTTCTTTGTCTGCTGTCTTGAGGTTAACAGCCCAATCTGATGCAAATATGTCAAAGGACATGACACTCAAAGCAAATATCATTGATGACAGTTCCACATTTGCATCAGAACGGTGGTTAATCTTTGTCTGTTTATGCAAGAAATGCTCAGGTCATCTCGGTTCAATTATACCTCGATGCTTGTGTTCGCTTGCTATATCAAAATTCATGAAAGTTGTACTCTGGTCATCATTGGCGCTGATTTCCCCTCTGATGCTTGTACATACTTCCAACATTTTAAATGTTCTATGATGATTCAAGAAGGCTTATAACAGGCTCAACAAACTGGTTAGTTTCATATAGTTGCATGTTCATTAGCTCATTATATATATCTGCATATTGGATTCATATTCGTATTTTGAAGGGCTGAATGAGGGTTTTCAAACGGTTGTTATTAAGTTTTGACCTTTTCGTGGAGGACATTTGGACATTTAATTCATTTCATTTCATATCATTTCATCATTCCATTTATCATTTATCCTTTCATTATCATTTGTCATTCATTATTCATTTTTACCATTTCATATCTAAACCATTAATGTTTCATTATCCATTATCATTCATTTATCATTCATCTTTTCATTCATTATCATTCATTTATCATTTCATCATCTTATCATTTATCATTTCATCATTCATCTATTATTTATCATTCATTTATTATCATCTACCGTTGCATTTCCATACACATTCAATAATTTGATATCATGTTATCATTTTACCATATTACCATTCATACCACATTCATCTTCTGCAAAATCACGATGCATTTCATACATGGAAAATTCAAAAAGAAATTACCATCTCACATATATACATCATCACAAAATCATTGCATACACATCATAATCAATAGATCATCCTGCATCATAGGGATTAGTCCGCACATGTAATAAAAGCATATCAAAATCCATCTCATAACATACATGCATAAATGTCATATCCATATCATATCATAAATGCATGAACATAAACATCATCATAAATACCGCCACTACATATCATCACTCATCAAAATAATACAAATGTCCAAATATCCAATGAAACTCATAAAAGGTCAATACATCATACATGATCAAAACTCAGTATACATAATGAATCAAGCCCCAAAAATGGCTAACTAGTCGATGCCCCTGACGGAGCTGGTCCAGAAGGAGGTGGTCTGCCGCTGGTCCCTGCATCAGGATCCTGTCGAGGCCCGGTAACCTCTCTGCCGTGTGTCGATGTCCGGGATCGGGTCCTCGTCCGGCTGTGTGACCTGGGATAGGGCTCTCGCCGCTCAGGAGGGCATAGCTCCTCATATCGAACTACAATAGTACTCTACCTCTCACGAACGCCTCAAATCCCTGCGCAGTGGCCTCAGGTAGAGATATTGCTCTCCGCGGTGCCATCAATCCTGCGTGCTACGCCTCGACCCCCTCCACAGTACTTACTTAGTCTAAAGAGGCATCCCTCTCGCTATAGCGTTATACTGAGGGATGGGGGCAGACATCCCTGAACGTACGATATAGGACTTCGATTGCTGAGGCACGTGCTGAACTACATTGCTTCATTACCAGTACGTGCCTGTAAAGCGCACTATCATTGCTCGTGCCTACACCAATGCGACTCACGAGGCATTACTTTGCACGCCCTGAAGGTCGCGACCACCGCAATTACATCTATCGTGCTGGCGGGACCGGGGATGTCACCGATCCTGCGGTCATTGGCGGCTGTACCAGGATCTTGACCCGTAGAATCATTGCTCAGGATTTATCTAATATCTGGCGTCTCACGCCCATCCCGATCATCTCCATCATCTCAGATCATCGAGGGCTACTCTCCTCCTCCTCCAGCTCCACTCTCCCTCGGCTCTCCCTCTCCCTCCCTCCCTCTCCCTTTCCCATAGCCTCCCTCCCTCCACCCATGCTTGCTCTCCACTGCCCGCACCTCCCGGGTATCCACAGCTCTGGTGCATTGGGACTGCTTTCGATGGCTCGTGCCTCATCTGGCACTGTAAATCATGGAAAAGGATGCGTATGAAAGTACTGAGCATAGTCATCTGTCATCCCTGCATCCAGTATGTCTGGCCTGTCCGCCCATACCTCGGGTTGTAAAGAAGTGTACTCTGTGTAGGCTGCTTGGTAGGGAATGCATGGTCCCCATCCTGTGTCCCCCTTGCGCCGCCCATAATGAGCAATGCCCTGGGGCATCCCCTGCGTGAAACCAAACTGTCTCAGCACCCGTAGTGCCAAAAACCTCTCAATGATAAAGGGCATCCGCCACATCGGTCACCATGATTACACTACCCCTGAAAGCGACATCTCCTAGCCCGATCAGTGGCCAATGCCTCGCGCCCGGTCATTGTCACCGACCTCTAAGATCAGCGCATCCTACATCCATCGAGGAGCACTTTCAGCCGATTACTCTTGCCCAACCTGCGGACGGCGCGAGTATGCATATGCGTGCGGCCTCCACTGGCGGTCTCGCCGGGTACACAATGAAATTACGGTGACGACAATGTGCTCCGCCAGTCATCCAATAGTGTCGCTCCACTTTCGCCCGGTGGTGGTCCTAAATACAATCGATGCGGTCATGATACATGTCGATAAAGGCGGCGACTCCCCGAGGAAAATCTCCATTGGTGGTGATCATCCTCCCCAGCATCCTCCCCATCCCGCGACCAAAATCCGCCCGGACCGATGGTCCAGGTCCAAAGAAACCTCCCTTAGTACCCAGCTACTAGAGGATACACAAGTCATCCAGTCTATCGATTTACCCATGGGCCACCCGGGGATAGCCACATGTCCGTGTAGGGAGCCTGCAGTCCCCTATGAGCCTCCTTGTGGTCATAAGCCACAAGGGCTCAGATACCTGGGATCCCCAAATCCCGGTACCGTCCCTCGTGTCCACACTCATCTCACCCAGGTCGGTGGAAGTGTTATGCTTTCCGAATGCCATCTCTCGGCCAAGGCCGTCAACAGCCCCCTGTTGGCCCGAATGCCTCGCGGCATGGTCAACAGTGGCCCCAATCCACAATCTGAAATCACCTGTAACTCGGCCGGTGTCAGCTCGCCTATCCGCTCCCAGCACAAGGGAAACCGCTCTCTGATTTGGAGGCTTTTGAAAGCCTCCTATTTGGTCCAAACAACATCACAAACATCAACATATCAATAATCTATATCAAATGCTACATCAATCTATCAACAGGTCTAATCAATCTACTCTACCATCATTTACTATTTGTTTTTCTTTTCAGGAACGCAAATTAATCAGCACATATTCTTTTCTGTTTGTATTTCAATCATGAATGCAAATTTAAATCTCTATTTTGCCATTTGTTTTCTATCACAGAAAGCAAAAATCTACTCTTTTTTTTTCAATCGCGAGAAGCAAAGTTATCAAATCAGTCAATCTCTCATCTACTATTTGTTTTCTATCGCAGAAAGCAAAAATCTACTCTTTGTTTTTCAATCGCGAGAAGCAAAGTTATCAAATTAGTCAATCTCTCATCTACTATTTGTTTTCTATCGCAGAAAGCAAAAATCTACTCTTTGTTTTTCAATCACGAGAAGCAAAGTTATCAAAATTCAAATCAGTCAATCTCTCATCTACTATTTGTTTTCTATCGCAGAAAGCAAAATCTACTCTCTTTTTTTCAATCGCGAGAAGCAAAGTTATCAAAATTCAAATCAGTCAATCTCACATCTACTATTTGTTTTCTATCGCAGAAAGCAAAATCTACTCTTTGATTTTCAATCACGGATATCAAAGTTATCAGTTCTCTATTCGATTTTCTATCCTATCAACATGATGATCTGGCAATTTATCTATCTATTGACTAAAGAAGCAATTTTCATCATTCTTTTTCAGCAAATGGCCATTCTGGGAAAAATTTCCTAAATGCGCAACTCTGTTGCTCATATGCGCTAAAAACCCATATGCGCCATAGTTTTTGTCAAAAGCGCAACACTGTTTCCTAAATGCGCTAAAACTTCAAATGCGCAACTCTGTACCTCGTATGCGCTATTCTATCTATCAAATGCGCAACTCTAGCATTTTTGACCAAATCCTAAAAGCGTCGTTCTGTGCCCTAGATGCACTAAATCTCTGACCTAGCCTGCTTTGACCTATATGCGCAACTTTATCTGTCGGGTGCGCTAAAAGATCAGTTTTTGACATGTGCCTAAATGCACTACGGAAAACCCTAGATGCGCTAAACTATTTGTCGAATGCGCTAAAACTCTACCTATATGCGCTAAAACGTTCCAAAAAATTGCAGTCCGACTGGAAATCAATCCATAATCGATCACAAATGCAAAATTTAACAACTTAGAGGTTTCGAATCACTCACCGGTGGTCCATAGGCTGCTGGTCTCTGATACCGTTGCGCTCGCTCGAACCTATGTCTGTGCAAAGGGATCACCATTTCGCCAAGTCACTGTCAGAGCTCAAAATTCACTGTAGCTGCAGGGTGAAAATGACACCTCATTTTACCCCTTTTACCTTATAAGGGTCTTTTCAGGATGGGTAGTGGTGGCATTTTTTTCCATTTTTCATCCTCTTTTTCACTGGGGCATCAACCACATTATCTATCAGGAGCTAAATCACTGTTCCTCATCAATTTCTTTTTCCGTGATTTATCTCCCGAGGGGGCATCATCGACATCAAAAATCAGAAACATATCAGGGGCAAAAAATTTTATTTTCTTTGAAGTAATATGTTTCACACATCACTTCAAAGAGGGGCAAAATGTATACGCATAAAAATGGTCATGTCTATAATCCTGGCAATTAATTAAATATTTATTATTTAATTAATTTATTCTAAAGTCCTCTACATATCATTAAATTTAATTAATTTAATTAGATTGTTCATTCATCTTATTCTTCTTTTATAATTAAATAAATTTACTTTATTTAATTATTTTCATACGTCCACTTAATTAATTAAATAAATACATTCTATTTATTTAAATTAATTATCACTGTTTGAATTTAAATTAAATCTTTTGATTTAATTTAAGTTTAAATATTTCCCCTTTCTTCTATTTTAATTCTTCTTCTAATTAATTAAATGTTTCATTTAATTAATTTCATAAAAGTGATTTAATTAAATAGATCTTATTTAATTAAAAATATCTTATGATTTTTTCTAAATTCAAAATTAGGTATTTTAACCTAATTGTGCAATCTTCTCATATCATAATTAAATATTTTATTTAATTATGAGATATTCTGCTTTTTGTCAATAAAATTGATTAAAGCTCTTTTCTCACCACAAGTTTTCTTCTGCTTTTAAAAGCTTAATTAAATATTTTATTTAATTGAGAAAAGCTGAATGTGCTCCACAAATAAATAATTGATTTTTTTAATTAATTATTTATCAGCTTTTAATCTTTCTTTTATTCTTATCTTCTCTTCTTTTTCCTCTTTCATAATAAAATAGAAAAATTTGTTTCTAGGGTTCTTCTATCTTATCCTTCAGTTTCATCTTTCTTCAACTGTTTGATCTGCCAGGAATTATCACAATCGTTAATCGAGACAGCCAATCAGAATCAGTCAGAAAGCCCTATAAATACTTGTGTGAATCCAAACATTGGTAATAGGAAAATAGGCAATTAAGTAGAGTTTATGCATTTAATTCATTTAGTATTCATTTATCATAGCATCTTGCTTATTTCAAGTTTCTTAGCTAAAATCATTATAATAGCTTAATCATGCATTCATATCATAGCAAAATCTCGTTCTTTAGGAAGACAGTTTGTTGAGCCTAGCCCTTAATCTGAGAACACAATGCTGGAATCTACAAAAACACTAAAGATAGAGGACGATAGGACTACAACAGGAACAGGATACTGAGTTTGCACATTTCTACTC
>VDFB02010198.1:0-42283 GCA_007258455.2 Sequoia sempervirens
TTTTTGAGCACCCACTCAAGGAGCACCAACCCCTCATTTAGAGATATCTATCTCAAGGAGTACCAACCCCTCAACTTATGATTTGAATAACAATAATAACTCAGAGGATTTCTCTATTTTCAGTTAAGCACATGTTTCTCTATTTTCTCGTCTACAGAATACCTTAAAGATTCAATAATTGAATCCCTAAAATACTATATAGAGAAGAAATTTACAATATCTTTGTATCTTGTTATTCTGATATTATTGCAGAGTTTATCCATACATTTTCATACAACCAAGGAATGATAATCTCAGAATTGCATCAACCAAACATAAAACATAGTTTTTTGCTTGTATTTATACATCTTTTTGATTTAAATGCCAGAAAAGTAACTTTCTTTAGAAGTAACGGCGGAGCAACCAACCTGAGAATATTCAAACTGAAGTTAATATAGCTATTTATAATAGAAATCTTCATCTTGTACCTAGCAAGATTATTAGTCGAGGTGAAATTGATTTCCCAATACAAGATTCGTTTCACCTAGCTAAGAGCTGACCTCAACAAATCTGAAATGTATTTGATCATTTCACTGCTTAAAAAGCACAACTGCCCACCACAGACAAAACTAAAACTCCCATGGCTCCATCAACCACTGTTGATCTACCATATACCACTAATAAAGCTGTTATGACCAGCAACAATAGAAACTAAAACTCTCATGATGGCGGCCAGGCTAGGGTTCCATACCTAGCCAAAAAGAATAATCCCAAATTTTTTCCCTAAACTCTCATTTCCATCGATGTAACATTATGCCGAAGGAAATTAAATTGCTAGTCGTTTTTCCGTGTTTGAATTTTTGTTATTCATAGTTAAATAGTCGTTGAGACATCCACCAGTTATGTTGAAGGAAAGTAAATCGTTAATCATACTTTGGTTCCTTTTGTTTCGACGTGACCCTTCGTTATCAGGCAGACCCTATAGAGAATTCACTTTGTTTTGTCGAAAGCCCCGAGCTCACAATAGATCGCCAAGACATTAATGTTCTCACACCGAAAAAAACCTTTTGTCTTATGTGCTTCGCTATAACATTATGATATCGGAGAGACCTCCTGTAGAGCACACCATGTCTTTCTGAAAGTCTTCATCCACCCTAAGTCACTGAGACAATACCAACCTCTCGCCGAAATCCCCTCATAAGACTTAGTTGCCAAGACTTGATGGGTTCGCTATGACATTATATCGATAGTATAACTTATGTCGATATGATCCTTTTCTGTCGCCAAAATGAAAGAGAAGTCATGCCAAAAGCTGCCTATGAAGCTCCATGTGTAATGTCAGGAAGACCGAAGGTCACTCGCCGAGACCTGACGCCGAAAACCCTAACACTTGCCGATGTATCTTCCCGCTACCAGTCGGTGTGACAATGTTCAATCACTATGACTTCACACCGAAAGAAATATGTTTGGCCGAAGTGAATCTTTAATGTGCCAGTTGGTCGATGTAACAAGTCAAACTCGCTAAGACACAATTCTGATAGGATTACTTACACCGATTGAACCTCCTTATGTATTAATTAGGAATGACTCATTTAGGTAAGACCTTTCTTAGCGGTGCCGAACAAAAGGCTTATGCCGAATGGAGCACATCCCACTTGTCACCGGGGCCACGTGAATGTCATTACCGTCCATGGTACAAAAGAGTAGAGATTTATTAATCAGAATTACAAATCCCAGCTTGAACACAAGCCCGAGGAACAACAAGATCTTTGTGGGTTTTCAGTAGAGACTGAGTAACTAATAGGAACAATAATAAGAAAGCGGAGAAGTAAATGAAAATAAATCCTAATCTCTAAAAAGGTGTTGTGCTTTAAAGATTACAGCGCATCACCATAAAGAATTTCAATAGGGCAATGAAGGACTTACACATTTTTAGAAATAAAAAGGAAATAGCTATTTAGATAGTTATTGAAATCTAAAAGATTAGGACCATTACTTCAAAGAGATTAATAAAATAAGTTTTTATTATAATTTTTTTATTCTCTGTTGTTATATATTTTTCAACAAAACAAATAAAATGACAAACAAATAATGTGATTAATCAAAGAATATTATGATATTATTACCAAATATAATAAATAAAAAGAATATGCATAATTATTTTTATAAGAAGCCATCAAAAGAAGTCTAAATATACCTATCTTTATAAAAAAATAAAAATATTTAAAATGACTAAAAATTATTAAAACTTATTAAGCTCCGTGACAAAACACTACCTTCCATATAAAGAGTATACAACATGATACTTATAGAAAACAAATTATGTAGGATGCCAAAAAATTGTTAAAAAGATAAGATAAGATAAAATTATAAATAAAATTAATCATATTAATTTCATAGTTAAAAAATAATTCTATGGATCTTTAAATATGCATAGAGTATATAATAATCTTTAAATCTTTATTTAAAAATATATATTATATTTTATAAACTTTTGACATTAAATTTTTAATATTTAAGTTATACTAAAATCCTAAGATGTTCAATATTCATTAGTATTTTAGGTATAATATTCATTAAGATATATAATTATATTTATAGATTTAAATTAATCTTGAACTTAGAAAATATTAAATCAATCAAAATTGTTTCTATTATCCAAAATACTATATAAGTAAATTATAAACTATTATAATATAATATTTAAATTTTCTATTTCAAATGTTAAATAATTCTAATGTTACATTTTTATAACTATAAACTTACCTTTTAATGATGTTAGTAAGTTTTTTAATTAAAATTAGTCTATCAACATATATTAACATACCTAGATTTATTCACCAAAATCTATTATCTATTATTGATTATGTAATTTTGTATGTACAATATATTTTTAAAAAAATAAAAATATATTTTTGAAAAAAAAATATATATTTAAAAAATTAAACAATATATTTTTTAAATTAGAAATATATTAGAAATATTTTGAATGTATTCAACTATCAAAATATGATTTTTTTAATATACCATTAAAATCACTAGTTGCCCTAATTTCTCCACTTTTGCTCATTTTTAATGAATTTCCCCCCAGCCTTGTCAAATATTTCATTTTAAATGTTTTTCTTTGGAAGAAATGAAACATTTACAATATATCGCACAAAAATTTCCTCAGGCCCCACCTTGTACAATCCACGTGGCAGCCGCCCGTGATTTCGCAATCAACCAAAGCACGATCGCGGGATGGCGGGGAACGACTCAGATCATAGGACAGTTGATGAACAGTCGCACAAATTTGATCCCCAGATGGGACACATGTCACCCACCCGCGATATCACCATCCTACAATTCCCGATCACGGGATGGCGGGCAATCGTTGATCTTGAAGGCATTTTGATCGACGACAATGCAAATTTCATCCTTTTAAAAAACAAAACATTCATTAAAGGGCAAGGGGACATTACTAGGTAGATGGAAAACAATGACATAATTTTTTTTTAAACCGTTCAGCATAGGGCCAACCAGGACTTAGGAAAATAAAACCCGCCGAGGAAATAAAATATTAAGACCAAAGGGACCAAGCCTAGACGGAACGATGGGGCATAAGATGTTTTTAAAACTCTTCAAAAAAGGTAACGATGAAATAGATCCCAACCAAGGAATTAGGTAAACACAAGGGTTTAAGATGAAGACAAAGCTAAAACCCTAGCCCTAAGAAATTTTCCAACACCATGAAATACCAGTGACATAAGGTAGGGCATGAGTGAAACATTAAGAACAAAATTTGAAGTTCCATCAATACAAGCATTGGATAATTTTATATTAATAGTTTGTCCTATCACAAATATAAAAGGTGAGCACAATATATAACATGTATTTTCCCATTAAATGTGAAGGATTTTCAAAAAAATTTAGTGTTCAACTATTGGTCCATTTTTGTTCATTATAAGTTGTATTTTAAATCATTATGTGTTGTTTTTATAACAACAAATATATTTTTTGTGTTCAACTATTAGTCAATATGTGTTGAATATAAAAGGTAGAGATATCAAAGATTTATGGTTATCAATAAGTATTTGGTCTCTCTCTCTCTCTCACTCACTCAGTCCCTCTATCTCTTCCTCACCTAAACCTAAACCCTTAAACCCTCTACCCTCTACCCTTAACCCTCCCTTCCTTTATCTATCTCCCACTCCCTCCCTCTCTCTCTCTCTCAAGTCTCTCCCTCCTACCTCTTCAACCATAAACCCTTAAACCTTCTATCCTCTACCCTCAACACTCTTCCCCTCCACCTTCCCCCTCATATTTCTCTCTCTCTCTCTCTACCTCTCACCTTCTTGCCCTCTTCCCCTCTCCCTTCACCCTCCTAATTCTTTCTTTATATATATATATCTCTCTCTCTCCCTTTCCCTCTCTCTCTCTCCCTCTCTTAGGTCTTTCTCTCACTCACTCACGCCCTCTATCTCTCTCCCCTCCACCCTTAAACCATCTACCTTGTACCCTTAAGCCTCCCTCCCTCTATTTGTATCCCACTCCCTCCCTCCCTCTCTCTCTCAAGTATCTTCAATATCCTACCCCCTCTCCCTCCCTTAGGTCTCTCTCTCACTCACTCCTCCTCTATCTCTCTCCCTTAGCCTAAACCCTAAACCCTTAACCCTTAATAAGCCCTCTACCCTCTACCCTTAACCCTCCTTCACGTATCTCTCTCCCTCCTCCCCTCTCTCTCTCTCAAGTCTCCTCCTGCCTCCTCAACCATAAGCCCTTGACCTTCTATCCTCTACCCTCAGCCTCTTCCCTCCCCTTCCCTCCTAGTTCATTCTCTCTCTCTCTCTCTCTCTCTCTCTCTCTCTCTCTCTCTCTCTCTCTCTCTCTCTCTCTCTCTCCTTCCCTCTTCCCCTCCCTTCCCCTCCTAATTCTTTCTCTATATATATATCTCTCTCCTTTCCTCTCTCTCTCCTCTCCTCTCTCTCTCTCTCTCTCTCTCTCTCTCTCTCTCTCTCTCTTTCCTCTCTCTCTCCCTCTCTCTCTCTCTCTTGCCCACCCCTCACCTCCTAATTACTCTAGGGTATATAGAGAATTAGAAGGAGATAAAGAAATAGAGATATAGATATAGAGTGGGAGAGATGGAGGAAGATGGAAGTGAATGAAGAAGGGAGAAGGAGGAATAGCTCGGTAGATAGAGGGGAAAAGAGAAGCGAGAGTGTTATAGATAGTGGGAGATATAGAAACAGAGGGACCAGGATATCCTCAATCCGCCCTCCTATATCTCTATCTATTCATCCTTATCTCTTATCTCTCTACCCTCTCTATCTCTTTGTCTCCCTTTCTATTTGCATGTTTGTCATTATCTCCCTCTCTCTCTATATTTTCTTCCCTATATTTATCTTTGTCTCCTTAAGTGTGCAATGGGTACATTGAAGCAGTCTTAAAGGAGAACTATCATATATTTAATCAAATGGCATGCTACCTTGAGCATAACTCCCCAAGGACACATGCCATCCTTGGATTGTTGACATGAAACAACCAATCAAAATTTAGTTTCTCTCTCTCATATTAATATATATTACTCTTATATTAAATATATATTATATTAATTATATTTTGTATTATATAAAAATATACTTATTATTAATTATTAATTATAATAATTTTATACATATTTAATAATTTTGTTAAAGAATATAATATCTAATTATAATAAGTTGAATAATTATATTATTTATTATTTAAAATATAGCTAATATATACTTAACTATATTGTAGAATATTAAAACCTAGCTAAATGGTGCCAAAATTTTGAACTTAATTAACATATTGTAAAAGCTAACGAAACCAGGTTGTAGCTCGTAAAATTGGAGAAGTGAAAGGTCAATTCCAGTGCCGAGGAAGAGTTTGGAGTAGTGGAAACAAGGTCAATGCCAGCACCGAGGAAGAGTTTGGAGGAGTGAAAGCAAGGTCAATACCAATGCCAAGGAAGAGTTTGGAGTTAAAACAAGGTCAATACCAACACCGATGAAGAGTTTGGAGGAGTCAAAACAAGGTCAATATCAATGCCGAGGAAGAGTTTGGAGGAGTGAAAACAAGGTCAATACCAGCGCCGAGGAGGAGGTTGAGGGCACTCATAGAAAATTGATGACTAAGGGGCAATAAGTACTGTAAGTTTGGCATCCCCATTCTCTTTAATCTTCAATTTTCATGGCTAGTTTCCAAAGATCTTCTCATACATTGGCACCCCCATTCTTGTAAAATGGTATAAGATAAGATAGCAAAAATAAAATATCTTATACAGAACATATCCACCTACAATCCCATTCAAGCATTTTAATTAATTCCTTGAATTAAACCTAAAACAAGAATCATACACACCACAACAGTGAGATGAAAAAAACAACCCTTGATCATTTTATTTAAAATTTAGATATGCTTGTACAATGGAGAGACATGAGTTTGAATTAATCATATCAATTCAAATGCCAGTACTGCCATAAAACATCAAATCCCCATGAATTCAAAACCTACTACAGAATGACTGAAAACCTAAATTGCATTTTTCCTAAAACCATCAGACTTTACAATTTTCTCTGCAACTTCATCTAGACTAGACCAAAAATATCTAACTTGCTAACCCATACTTTTGGCCTTGAAATCCTTCTTATAGAAAAAGGAGGAGTAAACAAGCATCGAGCTAGAAAGCACACGTGTCACCAGCCAATTGGACCACCTTGTACTCTTCATCAGTTGGCCAATAAAAATTGATCACCTCATTCACCTTGACACTATAAGGTTTGTAATTAACTACCACCTAATTCGCTTCTCTTTCAAAAGACTCCAAGAACCACCTAATTCGCTTCTCTTTCAAAAGACTCCAAGAATGAGTTGGTGCTAATGATTTTGTCCATACAGCTTACCAACAAATCATAATCTGAGTTACCCTATTTTTTAGGGTTTTGGTAGTCCAAACATGATATAAAGTGGCTCTTACACTTTTGTGATTATTGTAGCTTGTGTAAGAGACCCCATGGATACTGTTGTAATTGTAGGATGCATGAATAGGGCGTAGGATGAGAAATAAAGAAGGTATAGTTGATGTCCTCAATAGTTTCGTGAATAAAAGCAAGTGAAATGAGAGGTTCAAGCCTACGTTTCAACAAAACATGTATGGGAGATCTGATTTTATGATTTTTTATCCGTAATGTGAGACCTAATGGGTTGTTTTGAATGCTTGAATATAAATGATATACATACACACACACACATATATATATATGTATTTTTTAATGTAAATGTAAATGCAATTCTTGGATGCTCTCCTAGAACAATAAATGCAACATATCATTAAAGAAATCTATATCTATGTATATAAATGTGTATTTCTAAATGCAAGTGTAAATGCAAAGAGCATATGGTTTTGTAGTGTTATAGATACAACATATCCATAAATTAATGTAATTGAAATTCTAAAGTCCTCAACACATATAATATGAAATCGATCAAACTATTAAACTACATGAGAAATAAGTGAAAACAGTAAATGCATATGTATGTGTATTTGTAAAATGTAGGTGTAAAAATAAATAAAGAATAATGAAAATTATAAAGAGATACAAGGAAAGGTCTCCTCCCTTCTTGGTAGTGTTAACCTCCTCCACACACAACCCTTAAAATTATGAATAGAGGAATATAATTTTTCAAGAACTCAAAGTTGATTCTCTCCTACCTTATGCAATTAGTCATTTTATCCTTACAAACATTTATAGTGATTACTAGAGGGACATAGACCAATTGTTCATAATAGAAGAATTTGATCATACATTTCCAATGATGGAATTATAAGAAATCCTTAGGTTAAATGAATAATTCCTAGCTAATTTCTTTAAATCATGTCCAACCGTATAAGAGAAGACCGCTGCTATGTGTACCTAGATACCATGGAGAAAGGCTAGTCTTTGGGCTCTTTCATCAATCATCCTACCTTAAAACATACCAAAAATCTCCTACCAATTAGACATAGGAAGATTTAATATGACTCAAAAAAAATTTATTGCCAAAGCGTAAACTTATGATGACTCAACCAGGCCTAGTACACACTCCCTCCACATTAACCACTTAGAAATATGGAAATTAAATGTAAATTTGCTGATATTTTTAGTCATGTAGGTGTCCAATAAACCACTTGGTGGTGTTTCCCTTCAAGTTTATTTACTTGAATGAAGAGCAAAAGTCCTTTGATTACAATTAGAGAATACATTTGAGGCCTTGGTTGTGTGGCCGGTGGACCATGAGGTCACATTTAACACTTGTTACAAAGTTTGGGAGTTAAAGCATAAATATATTTGGTTGTGATGGACACATTTGGGCCATTAGTAACAATAGCTTACCAATCTATCAAGACTTGATTACCTTATAACCTATGGAATTCTAGCAATGAAATGATAGATTAATCATAATGTCACCTTGGGATTACATCACCATGAAAGAACTTCATCCAACATCCTTATGAGTGCAGGTACCACCAAATAGGTATTTGTCAGATCTATCTTCCTCTAGCGAGGGAAATTCAGGAAGAGAAGAGGAAAGCGAGACATGTAGTATGTCTAAAAGAGGGATATCAACTAGAGGTCAAAAGATTAGAAGAAAATTTTGTAAACGCGTGGAATTTTTTCTTGCTGAAGGAGGTTCATGTTCTTATGATGATGAGAGAATATGCAATGTCTAGGTGCCCTTGAAGTACAAACATCTGGAAACAATGGAGTACCAAGGAACTTCCTCCAATAAACAGATTTTGTGTCCATGAGAGGATATATCGCTATAGCACCATCATCATTACATGGTTTGGGCCTATTTTGCATGGGCGGCATAAAGGTTTGTTACGAAAAAGTTATTGAATTGATGAAGTATGTTGGACCTTGTTACAGTTACAAACATTGGATGCAACTGGTTCGATATACACGAAGTATGCGTAGGTATGCACTGTCAGCAAATTATATACAACTAAAAGATAAGGATCAAAATAAAGGAGTAGCTATGTACATTGACGGAAGGCCAAAAGCATCATGGAATATTGCAGGGTTTATAAGCGATTACCGCGACTGGGTCAAAATAAGCAATTGCATGATGAGACGCAGATGTGATAGGTAATGCCGATAAAATCCCAATAACACCAAGGGAAGAGTTGCTTGTCGATTACAATTTGAATAAACCCAGTTACAAACACAATTACTATGGGGGTGGTACTACTATGTACCATTTTACCCAACCTCCAATTAATGACTCCAATATACCATTTTATTCTTATGTTTTCATAAGTCTATTGGTTTCATTTTGGTAATGTTTTTATATTTAATTTTTGTCACGGGGACATTGATCATCTGAGAAGGCTCGGCCCATATAGCACATATCCGCGATGTATCTTGGTGCTTCTACCCTATGAGAGTTTACCTCATTGTAATTGTAAAAAGTGAATCACGAGCAAAATGTTTGTTATTATGGTTTTTCATAAGTTTTTGGAGTTAATTTCGATAATGTTTTTAATATTCTTGTTACTTGATCAATACGTCCCGAGCACACCAGCATTAGAGAGAGCATCCATAGTGAGAGTGTGATCAATATTTTGTGATGATGACATGCAGCTTATTCAACAAACCCTTTGAATATGATAAAGAAGCTCATGAAAAATGCAATGAAGAAATGAAGCTAAGTTGATGTTCAAAATGCCTCAAGCCGGATGAGATAAGAGAGGTTAAAGAAGTATTGAAAGAGATTACAAAACTTTTGCAAGTAGTGTCATGGTCTTTAATTATAACATAAGTTCATTCATGGTTTTATATTTTGTACTCTTTTATGTCATGAACTAAAATATGTGTTGTTTTTACATGGTTACTTTCCTCCTCATGATGCTCCTAGCCATGATCAGGGTACTGCAAGTGCTTCCCGAGGAGTAAGGGTTGGTACAAGTGTCCATCATGATCTTCCTATGCATACATCACATTATCTGACCCCATCATCAGTGCCTATATTGTCGTCTGAAATTTTGGCAACACATACCATGCAAGCATCCGTTGATGCACCCTTTGGCAACGAACACATACCAGAACATGCGTTAGGACATGTACTTGGGGATGCAGAGGCCACTAGTACTGGTGATGTTTTAGCAGCATTTCCTGGATCTTCCCGTATTACTAGTACGGGAACATTTCTGGTCACACTTGTGGTGACCGAGGATTTCATTCCCATAAAGATAGAGAAGGTCCTAGTTACTTTAAAATGTTTTAATTATTATTCTATATAACCCAATTGAAATTTACTTATTGATCCTATTTTTAGACTATTGATCCCATGATCATTTTGTAGGAAATGATGTTTTTTATAAACATCTAAGTGATATTACATTGGAGCTCTTCGGGCCCACCATACGTACACGGTGGAATGCCCAAAATGAAGATTTAAAAGATGAGCTCATTAACCATTTAGTTGTGGTGTTCGGTGATAAAACATTCAACCGAACCAAGGTCCTTAAGAAAGTTGGTACCTATCTAAAGTATGCGAAGGACCAATATAGGTCACATTTAGAGAAGAACAAAAAGTACGAGTGTCCCCCCATGATTCTAGAGAGGCAGTGGAAGGACCTGGTGTTCGATGGAAAGGAGAAGGCTGAAAAGAAAAAAGGAAAGACACCACTAGGCCAAGGAAGGTATGTGATATGGAAGCATAAATCTGCAAAAAATCCTGATTAATCGTGATTTTTAAAAAAACCACAGGCTGGATGATTTTTTCCCTGATTTTTTGGAAAAGTCATTGAATTTTTGGTCAATGATTTTTTTCCATTTCAAACTGCAAAATCACTAAAAAAACATGTTTAAAATCTGCAAAAAAAATGTGAATAAAATTGAGTTGATTTTCGTGCAAAAAAAAACATGAGACCATGGCTTGTTGCTTACTATTATGCTTTGATAGATTTTTTCCAAGCATCCATAGCTTGTTTGAAAGCACCTATTTTAGGCTTTTAGCTAAAGAAGCAAGGAAATGAACTGTTTGATAAAATGCTTTGGTAGACATGTATGAAAAATGCAGTAGCATAGACAAGGCAGTGAACTGCTTGAAAAAAATGTCTCAAGAATTGTAGTCTCATGGTGATGGAATGCCATGAAAAATTCCATGAGAAGCAAATTGCTATGGATTTTCATGGCATTCCATCACCGTGAGACTGCATTTCTTTTAGGATTTTTTTCAAACAATTCACTGCCTTGTTTATGGTATTGCTTACTATTATGCTTTGGTAGATTTTTTCCAAGCATCCATGTAGCTTGTTTGAAAGCACCTATTTTAGGTTTTACTTTTAGCCATAACATGAAAGTTAACTGTTTGATAAAATTATTTGGTAGACATGTATGAAAAATGTGGTAGCATAGAAAAGGTAGTGAACTATTTGAAAAAATGCTTTAAAAATGTGGTCTCATGGTGATGGAATGCCATAGCGAATGTCATGACAAGAAAATTGCTATGGATTGTCATGGCATTCCATCTATGGACCAAATTTCTTTGAGGCATCTTTTGAAACATTTCTTGCCTTGTCTATCTATTATATTAATGCTTTGATATGTTTTTTCCAAGCATCCATAGCTTGTTTGAAAGAACCTATTTTAGGCTTTTATCCATAGCAGCAAGGCAGTGAATTGTTTGATAAAATGCTTTGGTAGACATGTATGAAAAATGTGGTAGCATAGAAAACTGTCACCATCTGATATTTATGCAATTGTAGTATGTTTTGTGCAATGTAATCAGAGATATGAATATAACCAATAAAAATCTATTTTTTATAATTCATGGATTGAACTCTGTATTTTATTTTCTCTCAATGTCTGTATGCTATGGAAATGCCATTTTTTTTAAAAAAAAGTAGTATGCTATGTGTGATACTATCAACAATGTAATTATATACTGATTACTCTTTCTTTTTACATAATCTAATGTATTTCAAACTTTTCATAGGCTGCCCAACACATCGAAGGAAAGAAAGGAAAGACTAGAAAAGCACATGCCGCACAAACTAGGCTCTGGTGGATATATGAAATTAGCCGCATGAATTGTAAGTATCAATAAATGAAATATTGCATCCAAATTATAATAAATTGAAAAAAAAATTGGTTTTATCACACCATAGAAGAAAAATTCATGATCTTCTGCAAAAATGTAGGGCTATAAATTCAACATAGTTCCCACAGAAGAGGACCTGAAGATTGCCTTCCAGCAAGGCTATGAAGCTATGGCTGAACGCCTAAGAGTCTTGATTGGGAAAACACAATCTTCCATTGCATCTGACACATAGGTAAATAAACTCAATAAAGTTTATTTAAAATTGAATACTTGTGCAATCTATTCAATATTAATTTCCACCATAAAGTAATTACATGCCTATTTGTTTTAAACATTCAAGCAATGATAATACTACATGACATTGGAATGCAGCGGTGAGGGTGGAGTAGAACGTGCAGATGAAGGTCATGGTGTGCATCCGGTACTTTAGAGCATGTAGAGTGTGATCAACGTGTTGAGCATGATCAGGCTAGAGAAGATCAGGAACATGATGTGGCCCCATCAGGTAAAGAGGACCACCCTCATGTTCTCTTAAACATATTTAATTTCAATTGGTGTATTAATTAATGTAACCATTCATGTTTCAACTACAGATCAGGATTTAGAGGGTGTTCAACATTGTAGTGCCTTCCATTTTGTGGTTGTCGTTGATGTCAAGTAAGTTGTTGTTGGTAATGTCATGATGATGTGCTGATTTTATTATTTAATTTAATTTTAAGGTATGAGATAACACTAATAATATGCTTGGAGTTCATTAATAAAGTTAATTTAATTATAAGGTTACTTGCTTTACTTGGAATTAAATAAAGAATTAGATTCAATAATAAACGTTAATTTAATTATCTTTGGGAGTTAGTTATTTAAAGTAATCGGATTAGATGAGGAAAGGTAATTATCATTTAATGATTAAATTCGATTAATAAATTTAAAGGTGAGAAAATATTAGAGAGGATTAAATATTAAAATTGTACTTAAGTTTAAATAAATTAAGGTGAAAATATTTATTAAAATAAATATATTCTATTGTAACTAAAAGAAAGATTAAATTATTAAATATTTATTAAATATTTAATAGTTGATCTATTTGGTTCATATATTAAAGAGTCAATTATAAAATAATAAATAAGGGTAGTGGCTGGCATTCAATCATAACTGTTGGAAGTGCAGCGGTCTGATCAAATTATAATAAGTGATGGAAGTCGAACGGTTCCCCGATGGGAGTGGAAAAGACACCATGAAACAAATTATAAACAAGAATTATTTTGGAGGATAGGGGGAGGGAAGCTTGGAATCGGGCGAACGGTGTAAACTTGGCGGTCATCATCACTATGAAGTTTGTAACTCATGGGAATTCGATTAAGGTCAGATCTTAACTTTATTCTCTTGCGCCTTTTGAAGCCTTCGTAGTATTCTTACCTTTGTCGTGACTTGGAGTAACCGATTTCCATTGACTGTGATTTCATACATGGAATGATTCTATCTTCTATCGATGTCTATATTTTGTTATGTGTCTCAGATGTTCATCAGTAATTTTGTGTTCTTGAAGATTTGTGTGTTAAAAATTGATGAATCTGCCTTGCCCTCGAAATTCTTAACAATTCGAGTGATGGGTATTTGATTTACTTGTGAAACTATCAACCCTTATTACTGATTTTAGCTTAATGTCCATACATTATTCTTGCCTTAAGGGAAGTTCTTACCTTATTAAGTTTCATGCAATTAAAGCTTTAAATTTGTCGACGCTTCGTGATTTTCCTCACAACTTCTAATCGAATCTTATTTGAAAGTTTTCTAAATTCTACCATGATATAGCATTTGTGCGTATCCTGCAGTCATAATATTCGTCTCTGGCATTCTGGAAAATAGATCGCTGTCTAGAATAAGTTTTAAAATTTGAATAATCTCCTTGATTTTGTTAACAATCCACCACAACTGCAACACTTGAAAACAAAATATTGTCATAGTATAATAACCTCCCTGAATCCTCTACAATCTGCTCAGCCGCGCACTTGAACTTGATACGAAGTTTATAGATTTAAATAAACTGCTTGATTCTGCTAGAAATCTATCACAGTCGCAACACTTGGAAATAAAATATTGTCAATCACTAGCATGATAGAGAGCTTTCCGCTATTGTGGGAAGATTAATTTCCAAACTTCAATCTTGAGTGCATCTCTGGAAACTCGCCTCTAATAAAAAATGCATCTAGTTCAAAACAGAAAAAGTTGTACATTAATTCTCCTTCTCTTAGGTCACGTATTTGCACCTCACCTTTCTCTTCCCTTCAGTCTTGCGATAAAATTTGAGATTTGATAATAATGCAAGTAGATGGCGATATTTCCAAATTCCAATATTCACTTTCTAATATGCTTGGCAACCTATCACTATTACGCCATTTAGAGTTGAGGCATTGTACAAAATTAAATAGTCTCCCTGAAACCATTAGCAAACCGTCACAGCTGCAACGTTTAGACTTGCAAAGGTGGAGTAAATTAAATAATCTCACTGGTTTATCATGTGGAAATGTTTTCAATTACTCCTCAATGTGAATATAAATATCTTTAGATGCTTATTTATAAATTATTCATTAGATTTAGTGTTTCCTTTTAATTGATAAGAGATTAGTTATTAGATTATTTGCTTAATAAATTAATTATAAATATTGCAATATTCTAGAGAATGGGGACTTCGTCCTTAATTATTGGATTTATAGTGAATTAAGTAAAAGTGTAATTCTTATTTTAGGTGATTAATTAATTAAGCTGGTCCATAAACTAGAATGTTTAATAGGGAAAGAGTTATCTACGACATATTCATAAAATAAATACAATAGAAATATATGGAAGTTATTTGTTTTAATAGGTAATAGGTAAATGAGTTGCGAGAAGGAATAGGGGAAATTGATTAATTAGTTTTAGGGGAGTGATTTCAATATTAAAAGCTAATAATATAAATAGGTTGGATATTGGTTGAGGTGGTATATAATTAAAGGATCTTGTTTTGAATAAATAAAGTTATTAATTGTTGGTATGAAATCTTGCCACGTAGTTAGTCATCATTTATTAAGGATGGTGAAGTATAGAGTCCTCACATTTGTTACTTTAAGAGGAAGCATATGTTCTTTTAGAATATTATTAATCATTGTATCTAATTTAGATTGGAAAGGTAGGTTAAAAATTTTAAAGTGAGATTTATTCTAATATAATGAAAATTAAAATATGAAGTATATATTGACTTTTTCTTATATGTTCTCTTATTTGGTGATTTAATTTTATAGTACTAATTTCGTGATATCTTTTAATTCTTTTATATTCCTTTTAGTTTATGAATTAAATAAGTATTACCTTAATATCTAGCTCCTTGCATCTTATAGAAATTATTAGGAACAATGATTCTCTTATTTGTATATTCTAATTAAGTAATTGTTGAGTATCAGGTCATGGGTGTTTGTATTGAACTTTTATGGAATTATGTATCCTTGGCCATGGTTAAGTATCATAGTAAACTCTATTTGACTTCGTTATGGTAGTTTTATAAACTTGAATCAACGAAATAAATTATTCCTTCAATTGAGTTTTCATTCTTAATTATTTCATTTGGATTGTTAGCTAGTGGATCACTTTATGACAATTTGAGTGTCTAATCGATGAGGTTCTTATATGGATAGTTATTTAGAACTTTGAGATTGTAATTGGCCTGTTTGTTGAGAAGATTGATTTTGTTCTGATTGATAATGTGAATGGATAATTGTTGTTGTTGCCATGTTTTCTGATTTTTTATGATGGTGATTTACGTACCACTCTAAGGGATTCTTGTGAGGAGAAAATTGAGGTCTCCCGTGGAATTCCTAATTGGTGGCTTTTAGATGTTGAGTGAGTTTTGTTGAATTAAAGGTTGATTTTGTTCTATGATTCCTTTTTGAGGTGACACCATTGTGGATATATGGATTGTATTTGTATTTTAGAGTTGATTGATTTGTGGATGGGGTTTGATGAAACTTTCTTTATGTGGCTTTTCGGAGTTAATCTCATATTTGAGGGAAATTTTATCCTTGTGTTGGAATTATTGGGGAAAAACTTGTGTTGCTTCATTTTACCCTTGTTTGTGGGTTTTCATTCTTTTTGGCTTCCAAAGATTTGATTGTCAGTTGATGTTCTCTCTTTTATGTGCCCTTGAAGTGGCAAGTGTTTTGGTATCAGGATTTGGAAAGGGTTGTACGAGAATTGTTGAGACTCTGATTTTGTACTTGTTAGTGAGATGGGTAATGCCTCACATGCTTTTATGTTGTGATTTTTTGTTCAAATTATGACAGTACAACCCTTGGTTTTTATGTTGTTCGGTCTCTAGGGAGAGTGGCTCCTTGTGGGGGTCGGCGCCCCATTTAAGGCGAAGGGCACAGGATAACCCACGAGTGAGTTAGTAATCAAGTGAAAACCTAATAATTAACTTAGGAGGGTTGGGTAGTAATATCATTATAAGATTAAAAAAATGGATGCCTCGTCTTCATTAGTGCTTCCGTAGACTAATGGAAGGCTGAGAAGGCCGTGGTTGGCAAGGTCGTGACCTCGTCGTCACGAGAGGTCTACGGCTCCACATGAGTCACCCTATGGACCGACGCCTCCAGTTGGGAGGAAGGGCACAGGAGAGCCATAGATGGGGCCGACGCCTCTAGTTGGGAGGAAGAGCACATGATAGCCCATGTAGGACTATGGGATGACACTCTCCCCTAGTTGCCCAGGTGTTTTTACTTTATTGTGTTCCTCTAGAAGTATGTTATGGGAGTTGGTTTAGATTTTGGTTGAATGGACTTATATTGATGTATGGAATATTTCCTTGATACATCTTTGGTGTACTTTGTGGTCTTGTATGATCTCATTGATATTTGATTTATGACATTGTACTCTTTTGGTACTGTGATATGATGTTATTGTATTGTTTAATTGCAATTTGGAATTGTATTATGTTTATTAATTCAGTTTGATTTGGAAGTGTCTCATGATCATCCTTTGGTTACTTGTTTACTGGTCATTGCTTTGATTTATGTGATGGGATTTATGATTTTAAGTTATTATGTTGACTCTTGGATATTGTTGATTATGTTATTGTAATCCTTGAGTTTTATGATACTTTTGTATGATGTTGAGTCTTGTGGTTCTGTGTTTGGATGTTCTTGGTTGAGGTCTCCTTCTTGTCAGCTCCTTAGCACGAGGGGTGGGTCTTCAGACTCACATGGTCAGGTGGAGCATGCTAAGCACCCCATTGGGTCCCCAGTCAAGGATCGAGAGGTGCAGATTGGTGCTGTTGCGGTGACTGTAAAGTTGTATCTGTCTTGGAGCCAGTTATGATTTTATGTATTCCTCTATTTATTTGTATCATGTTATCTTGTGTATGGTTTCCATTTATGATTGGAAACACTTTTGTATCATTGTACATCTTGAACATTGTACTATAATGTAACGTTAAATCTTGTGTGGTTATTGGCCATGGTAGTTGTTATTCAATGTGTTAAGTTAATCATGCATATGTTGTATTTTTTTACACAGATGGTTTCTTATCAATGATTTTCATGTATGTGTTATATTTGTTAATGTTTACTTTGTTATGGATTATATCTTTGGATTTTATTCTTTATTGTCGTTGTGGGGATCTAAGTCGCGTAATGACTCCTCATGTACCCCAAGGGATGTATGTGTTAGTGAATCTACTTAAATGTAATTCATGTCATGACTTAATGTGTATAACATGTATGTTATGTTATCTTTAAAAAAAAAATTGTGCAGTGATTATTGTTTATTTTTCCTTTGGGGTTCGCACGACGGGGCGTTACAAACATGTTGAGCATGAGTCTATAACAAAAGTTTAGGAACATGATGTGGACCCATCAGGTAAAGAGAACCACTCTAATGTTCTTTTAATTAATGAAATACTTGTAACAATAATAATAAAACATATTAGTTTAACATTTCTTTCTTATTGCAGCAGTTGCCCCTTGATTAGTCCACGTCATGAGCAGGCAACTAGGCATACATTAAGATCATGGCAGAGGAGAACAACTAAAGGGGGACAAATATTGATTTAGAAAATGATACTCCACTTCAGCTTTATGTAGCTTTTAAAAAGAATAAAAAAAGTGATTGTAATCATATCATGACAACCATATTTTTGATAATATGTAAAAACTGAAAGAATGAATATTATATGTTAATGAATGAATGTGAATATGTTAATTAATGAATGTTATATGTTAATGAATGAATGTTATATGTTATTAATGGATGAATGAATGTTGTATGTTATTAATGGATGAATGAATGATTAATGTTATATGATTGGGTATGGGGAATTGAGAGTGATGTGAGGGGGGGGAGAGGCCAAATGAGCTTCCACCGTCACATGGTTGGCCCTATTAAGTAGAGAATATTAAACTATTCTTGAAACAAAGAGAAGCTCAATAAGGTAATGCACTTTTGAATATAAGAAATGCATCGTTTGAAGCATCAAACCAATATGCAGTTTTTATGTATGATCAGTCGTCAGTCTCCGCAATGGTACATTTCCACGAATATTTTTTTTAAAATTTTTTTGATGCTTTCTCGCAATTTCGACAAAAACCACTGAAGAATCAACAAAAAGGTTTGACGAAGTTTCTATAGCTACGACAAAGGTTTCATCGTAAATCCTTGCCCATTTCGTCACAATTTTGATGAACTTTTGGCGTTGTATCCACGCTACTCCTTGCCCATTTCATCGCAATTTCAACGAACTTTTGGCATTGTTTCCATGCTACTCCTTGCCCATTTCATCGCACTTTCAATGAACTTTTGGTGTTCTTCCGACACTACTCCTTGGTATTTTCATCACAAAGTCGATGAACTCTTGGTGTTGTTTCGATGCTACTACTTGCCTATTTCGACAGATGTTCAAAGAACTTTTGGTGTTGTTTCGACGCTACTCCTTTCCCATTTCGTCGAAATTGCGATGAACGTCTGGTGTTGTTTAGACACTACTCCTTGCCCATTTCGTCGAACTGGCGACAAACTTCTAGTGTAATTCATCTGTGGATACACGAAGTTTTCGTCGATATTCCAAAGAAAGTCTGAGCCATTTCACGATGCCGACGACTGACAATTCTTCGTCGTTATTTTGACATTTAATTCGTCATTGGCCTTTCGACGAAAAAATAGCGACGCAAATATTTTCATCATTTCGTCACGTTTCTGACAAAGATTTGTTGAATGACTCACGAATGACCATCGAAAAATGGTGTCAAATTCAGTAGTGTGCCCTCTTGCATTTTAAGAGGGGTAGGAATGTAAGCAAAATTGAACAACTTGATCAAATTGATGATAAATGTATGCTTGATGCATTAAATCAATATGGAATCATGCCACTTGATCAAATTTCATTATCATATTCAAAAGATGCAACAAAACTATGTGAATTATCAAGAAATATTACTCTTCACCATTTGATAATGAACCAAATAGTAGGTTTCCATCATGTCAATAAAAGGGGCAGTCATGGAGAAAAAGGGATATGCAATGCAAAATATAGTTCTTTCATTACTTAAGAGCACCAGGGAAACCTGCTTACTGGTCATGTTCCTCAGCAAAATTTTCTTCTTGGAAATATTACTCTACTGGATATGTATTTCAATCTTCTTAGTGGACCCATTTCAGTCAAGGAAAACATGATGTGATGACAGTTTGTGAGAGGAAAGTATCTAAGCATAAGTGTGATAACAACCAAAAGCTAATGGAGTTATGACAATGTATATCTATGCATGGATAATTATTATGGCAGAGGAGTTATCAAGTCCTATCAGGAGTTGTCATGAGCTACATGGAGTAGTTATAGGTGATGGGTGAAATGAATGGTCAAGGCCTCCATGTCAATGTGTTGTCACAAAAAGTAATGAATGATAAAGAAAAACACATTGATGCAAATGAATAACTAGGATGCATTGTGTATTATCATTGTATAAAGTAGTGAACTATACATTGTGAAATGGAGGAACAGTGTTTTATTGACAACACCTTCATGATAATTCCTGGTAACTTGAGTATTGATCTTTTCATAGGTTGTTTGGGATGTATATAAAGACATCAAATAGTACATTCATCATTATCTAAAAAAGGAACAGTTGCATCGAGAGGGCAACAAAGTTATGACAACTCTTTTACAGGTTAGTGAGGGTGACAATACATGCTTACCCATAGTAATGGGCATGCAGTGAGTATGTTATGAGTGAATGTCATAAATTTCCTTCAAGGATGGTCATGGAATGTAATGCAAAGAATAATGCATAGCTATAATTAGCAGAACAATGAGGACAACAAAAGAAAAAATTATGACAGAGGCATCATTATCTTCTATAGAGAAACAAAGGCCTTCACAAGAGGTTAGGTCACTGTCAAACCATTGTATTGTTTGTACAATAATTTTGAAATGATTTCCTAGTTAATATTGGATACGTTGGTAGCGAGGAAGCATAAAAAATGAAAACTAACAGTCAAAATGATGTTCAAATAATGAGAAGATCTCAGTCATAGAGTATGAACATGATCATGGTTGAAGATACTATATAGTCACAGTATCATGCAAGTGGTAGTGATTGCAAGTGACATGAATAAATAAGAGCATGAGAGAGATGAGAAGAATGATAGTGGTCTCATATAGGTGGCACGATAGGTGGAGCAACCAATATGGAATTTCTTGTTTCTATTTCTTGGTTTAAAGATTTGAGTCCTTAGTTTCTAGTCATGAAGAAATATGACACTAAATAGAATGCACAGTCAACAAGTAAATGATCATGGTTAGTTCTTCCATGCTAGTCTCTCATGCAGAATAATATTGTCATGTATAGGAAGACTAACATTATGCTAGAAACTAAGGCTCAACCTAAGGAGATATATTTTCAACCATTTTAAGAGTGACAGTCCTCTCGAAGCGAAAGGATGGTCAATATATTATAAAGGTTGGAAGTATCAGATAGAAGAATTATGACCACACTTCAACATAAGGACAACCATGAAAGCTCTATTTGGAGTTGTCAAACTCTTAGAAGGTAAATTATCATTGACAGTAAATTATTGTTCAATTGGTCTCCATGACCTCAGATCCAATTTCAACATCATCCTTCTAGGATCAACAATGTTTAAAGGAGTAATATGAGGGAATCTTGATCCACTTGAAGAGGTGAAAATAGGAGATCTTGGCAATCTAAATGAATGTTAAAAATGATGTTTCTATTTCCTAGAAATTTAGGGATACTAGTGAAGGGTTTTCTTTGTTTCAATCTAAGGGATTAGAGAGTTTCAACAGTGGTATGGAGACAAAGGTAAATTTTCTTTTCCTGTTGAAAATGGAATGAATTTTCTTTCTCAGAAACAAGGTGGACATGTCAAGAATATCATGATACACATTTCTAAATTGGGTACGTTTGAGGGAATCTCTTGAAAAATGAAATTGTGTAGAAGGATCGATGACTACTAGAAGGGTTTATTGACATTTCTCTTTGCCAAGTTGGTTCTCATTCAATTTTAGAAAGATTGATATTCCATGAATTTATAATTGCTAAAGCAGATGATCTGATACCTTCAGAAAGGTTAGTAATAGCAACAGGGAAGCTTGAATCAACTGTTATTTTTTATAAGGGCTATTCTATCTGCGTATTTTAAGGGGTACTTAGGTCTAGTACCTCCAAGGAGCTAGAAAGAAAAAAACAATTGAAAAGTAGGTGTACTGTAGAAAAATGGTCCTTTGACATTTTCATGGCCTTTTAGGTCTTGTTTCATGGTGTTGGAACTATGTTGCTTTGATTTTATGTTGTATCATGGCTTGAACATGCTTATTTACGTACTAAAATTCAAACAACGATGTCTTGTGAAGGTGTTGTTAAGTGTTGTAAGACATTTCTACATTCTTCTAGACTTCGTTTAATATAATTTACCTAAAAATCACCTCTTTCCACATCAACAAGTCCTATATTGAAGTGTTGTAAAATCTTGTAACAAGCCTTCATGCTTTTCTAGGCACATCTTAACTATTTACACATTTCTCATGCTTTATTTTGTCTTTTAATACCCTCATATGACTTAATTGAGTGTATTTTTGGATGTTATCATGACAAATAACATTAAACACAACATTATTCCCGACAATTTTTTTTAGGTCCTAGGTGGGACCCATTCACCATGGGTGGTGAATGAGTCCCCTTTGGCACCAAATTCAAAATATTTCAAATTTCCTTTCAGTAATTTATTAAAAATAACTTGATGTCAACCTATGATGAGGTATGAATAGATAGTAAGGCACAAGATTTGTATAAATAAGTTTTTTTCATCTCATTCTAACCCCCATTCATCAAGTTCACTTATCCAACTATTCACTTAAGAAATAAAGCATTCTACATTATCAATTAAAGCACTTTTCAAGCACTTTGAAGCTGCCATTGACATTACTTTAGAATTACAAGCTCAAGAGTTATGTGATTTGATATCATTTGCATGCTATTACTTTTTATTTCTCTTGCATTTCATTATCTTTTCAAGGGTTTAATTACTGAAAGTGGGGTTTGATGAAGGAAAACCCCTATTCACTTACCCTAATCATTTTAGCCCTTTTTCTTGTGTATTTGCAGCCTCTTGTTTGCATATTTGATAGGTTTTTAGGTGTTGAAGATTCATTCCTTATGTTGACTAGGTGATTCAAGTCAACATAAGTCAAATTCAAGCTTGGAGAGACTTATTTGTCTATTTTCTACAAATTTGACTTTCGCAACCCGACAAGCAAACATTTCTAGATCTTGTGTTGTAGAGTTGTCTCCCAGTTTTTTAGAAATTTAGGAGAGGAATGATTCACCACCTATGGCATATGAGTCCCACCTGAGGACTAGAAACTTGAGTTTTGTTAGATTTCAGATCCCAACAGACATAAATCAGTTCCCAACAGTTTTTCATCAGTAGGATTGATTCACCACCTTGGGTGAATGAGTCCCATTGTGAAAAATCAATAAATTTCATTAGCATTCCATACACTCTAGAAAGCAACCACATCATCCAATTGCACTCAGATTTAACCTTGTTCTTTCTGTTCTGCATATTTTCCTCATTTAGTTCATATTTGCATTACACAATGTGTTTTAAAAAATAACTTAAATTGCACTTTTGCATTCATTCTAGATCATCTTAATCAGTCAATTGCATTTATTTAAGTTCATTTACATCAGATCACATTGCATATATCCTAATTTCAATGTTACATAATCATTTTTGGACCCAAATCTCTCTCCTTTTAGGTGAAAGACACTAGAAGTGCAAGAGCAAGCATTTTGGGTCCCAAAATCTATGTTCCATTTTGGTGAACCCGACATTTGAATTCTTTACACTTTTGATTGCATTCATATCTTCCATCCTACTCTTCATTTGCATTAGCATTCAATTAGGGCATTTATTTTTTATTCCATTCTAGAAGCTTTCATTTTGCATTAGTGAAACATTCATTTAGTTTTCATTTTTTCTTTTCATTTTCACTAAAAAAAGTAAAAATTTGCATTCTGCATTTGTAATTGCATTCTATAGACCATTTAAATCATCCTTAAAATTCTGAAAAACACAAAAAAAATTGTATCATGGGACTCATTCACCACCCAAGGCGAATCAATTGCTCTATACTTTTTAGACAGTAATTCTATGGCTTTTGTGGCATTTTCCTACATTTCTATTTTCTATATTTGCATCTCTATTACTATTAGCATATTTTGTGTTAGTTGCATTTTAGATTCTTAGATTAGCTTGAATTTCCATCCAACCCTCCTTTGTGGTACATGCATGAGTGTTTGGTGCCATGTTGATAATACTTTAGTGAGAAGAAGTTCTAGACTCATGGCATCCCGTGATAACACTTTCATTGTGGACCTTGGGATATCATGAGCTCCTACTACTGGTATGGAAAATGGTGCATTAGGCCCTGACAATGCCACTTCCATGCCTTCACCTTTCCATCCTATGCATGTTGACAATGAAAACAAATCCCTCTTGCAAGAAAAAGTCATTAAAATTCATCAGGACTTTGCACATTTACAACAAGATTTGTCACTTGAAAACATTTCCACCACTGTTGTACTTACTATTGACAACCTTCATTGCTTAATTGAGAGTGATGATGACTTACAAGTGCTGAAACAAATTGCTGATATTTATAATAAACATGTATCTTCAACTACCCAATCCACAAACACTCTTGTAAGCCAAGGAGCACCTCAAGTTCCTCCACCTTCAATCATAGCTTCCATACCAACTTACACCAATCCACAAGTCCACACAACTATGCATCAACCTAATTATGTGGCTACTTCTTTCCCAATTTCCACTAGCATTCATACTTCTTTGATGGCATTGCAAATTCCTTCCACCACATTCACACCCCTTAGCATTCCTTTCACCTCCCTTAACATCACTTACACTCCATCACCATTCCCCCTTCCACCTCAACCCAATTATCTTGATCCTCTTACGCAAATCTTTAACACTGTTTCATGCACACAACACCAAATTTCCACCATTAGTCAAGGTCAAACAACCCCTTATCATTAGAAGTCTTACTTACCTCAATGCCACAATGGAAATAAATGTCGAGGTTTGAGAAATATGGAGGAAAAGGAGACCCTATCAATCATGTCAATGCTTATACTACTTTGTGTAGTGCCTTTGTCCTTGACAATAAACTTTTAGGAAAACTTTTTCCAAGGACCTTGAAACATATTGCTTTAGAATGGTTTTCCAACTTGCCCAATCATTCCATCTGTTCATTTAACAAATTGGTGGAAGCTTTCATTAGTCACTTTCAAGTTCACATGACACCTAAGAAAACTATGGATGAAATTATGAGATGTAGACAAAACACCAATGAAAAAGTGATAGATTTCATCTCCCATTACCAATCCTTATATTCTCAAGTTGATGTCCAAATTCCAGATACACATCTGCAGAAGATATTTATTGAGAATTTGCACACCAACCTTCAAGATAAACTTACCATGATGAAATTTCTTTCATTCTTTCATTTATGTACAACCTTATGTGAATATCAAAATTTGGATTCAAGTCATGAGTCAAAATCCACTTCTAGCCGAGTTGAAAAACCTGAAAAACATCAATCATAACCAAAACAACACACAAAATTTCCACAAACCTAACCGAGGCTTTTTACAATTTAATCCAACTCCTTCACCACAACAACAACCAAACCAACAAGTGCAAAATTCAATGGTCATTACTAAGACAACTGTGCCTTATCATTATGATGATCTGAACAGATGATTCACTCCTTTACCCAATACCCTCCATCATACAATGAACCAATTAATTCAAAAGTGCATGATCACCTGTTCGACCACTAGATCCTAATCAACCTTTACCATCTAACTTCAAACGTAATGCTTATTACCATTTTCATCATCAAAATGGCCATGCCACCAAACATTGCAAGCATCTTAAACATTTAGTTCAAGACCTCATTGATTCGGGTGAATTGACCATTCTGGGTGTTAATGATCAAGGCAATAAGTCTGTTGCATCCCCTAACCAAAATTTTAGAATTTTCACCAACCCTATGCTTAAACACACTACCTTGTTTGTCAAGGCTAGTGAACCTTTGAAGCTTGATGTAATGATTATTGATACAAATAATGAACAACCTAGTACAACTCCTATTGCTACCCAAGCTAGTCCTGTGGATAAACTTGTAGAGCTACAATAGATGTTATCCCTCGTAAGGGCCAAACCACTAAATATCTTGATATTTCTTTTTCTACTAAGGACATACTGCAAAAGCTTCCTGATGGTCCTCTCTACATAGCTAGTAGAATCTATGATAAACCTACTAATGGGATATTAATAGATCCCGCTTATGGTGAGAATGTGATCATAGAGGATTTTTTGGTATTACATGATCTATATCAAGATGACTAATAAACTGACTGCATGGATTAAAACATATAATGGATTTGCATGCCCTATGATTGGATCGATCGTGCTACCCTTACAAATAGGACCTAAAGCTTTGGAGGTAACATTTTCAATTATTCCACAATCTGACCAATTTTTTTTGTGGCTAGGCCTCCCTTGGCTTCGCTCAATGAAAGCGGTCCCATCAGTTGTTCATAAGTGCTTGATGTTTCCACATGACAATGAGATAGTCACCATACACCATAGTGGTTTTAATCCTTTATCTTCCAAAGTTAACTTCTCCTTAGAAGCCTTTTGTCCTAAACTAATAGAACCTATCACCCCTCGAAAGGACTTCTTTTACATTGCTTATCAAAAGTTTAAAGCCAAAAAGATAGTTGAATTATCTCTTCCTAACACATCTCCATCCACCTCCACCCATCCTATCCTATATGAAACCATGACTACACCTAAATCTGATATTGAACAAGCCATACAACCTTCTGAACAACCACCCTTAGACACTTCCCTGCCATCGTCTAAATGACTGAGAGAACCTGAAACTAAAGTGGGGGCTAAATGTGCCTTGAAGGTCCTTGTATTTTTCAATTTTGTTTTGTGTTTTCCTTTTGGGGATGATGCAAAGAATTGAGACCACAATGTCTCCTTCATGTTGACCCAAAATCTTTTTCATTTTCTTTCTCCTTTTCATTTTCATTTCTCTTTCGCTTGTGTTTTCTTTTCGGGGACAATGCAAAGCATTGAGACCACAATGTCTCTTCCATGATGACTCAAAATAGACTTTCTTTTTCATTTATTTTCACTCTCTTTGTGTCATTCTTCTAGTTTTATGTGTATTTAGGGAATGATGACAATTCTGAGCTCTTTCATCAAAACACTACAACAAAAAACATACCAACTCCAAATCCATAGATCCCTTATGTGTTTGGTGTACTTTCTTTTCTGGGGGCTAACTCCCTTTCTTTTTTTTTCACTTTTCCTTGACATGACACAACCTACCTTTGAAACATATGACTTGGCATAGGGCTTTCCAAGTTGGCTCTCATGTCTTGTTTTCTTTTTGCATTTTCTTTTCGTCTCTACTTTCGAGTAATTTCTCACAAAACAATATGTAGCAATTCCCTTAAAGTGGGGGGCATACATTACCATTATTTCATTGTGCATTCATGCTTCTTACTGTAGCTTTGTTGTTTATGTGATGCATTTGTCACATTTTGGATGACATTGGGCGTGATATCCTTCATAAGTGTGATCTATCTAAGCATATTGCATTCCTCTTGGTGGACTGATGCAACACATGGGTATGTGCCAGATCATGATGGGCCAAAAAGTGGCAATATGATGGGTATGTGGCTGACGACTTTTTTTTACACAAATTTGATGAAACAAAAAGGGTTTTTAAAGGAGATTCTCATCTTTCCACCAATATAAATTATGCTTTACTTTGAATTTAATAACTAATTATTATTCATTTTCTATTCAAATTATCACTAAAGTCCTGATCGATAGACTGATTGAAAAACATCTATACATTTCAAACGGTATCACATTTTTTGAATCCAAAACATGTGTCACATTCTATGCTTCGCATACTATAGGATTAAAAAAATAAAAATTGAATTTCATGAAGTTTTGACCAAGTTAAGGTGGTCAGACATACGAGTTTTTTATATTTTTTAAAAATTGTAATAAAAAAATTATAATTAATTATTTACTTGGAAACAAATTACAAAAAAATATGCCTCACATCAGGACATGAGTCCTCCACTTATATCTAAAATCTTATAAAAAAAATATTATCATTTTATTGTGGTTAGGGTGGTCAGACAGACACCTACTTCTTATTTTTTCCCTAAAATTTAAGTACTACTGCATTGAAATTTCAATTTTTCACCAAATAGATTTAAAAATAAATAAAATAAACCTAGTAGTTTAGAAACTACATTCAATTTGCTACAGATTTTATTCTTACATATTTTTGAAATAATATAGATAACTTATTCAAATTTTTAAGTCAAGTTTCCTAACTCTAATTTTTCTGATTTTTTTGCCACTTAAGGGCCTATTTTTTCCATGATGATCCTGCACATACCCGCACTACATCCCCTAGGTTGTGAATATACTATTCTTTGATTGGTTCTCTCTTCGAGACATTAGACACAATGTTCCCTAAGTGATTGACCTTGCATAAACTAAACAAGACTCCTTTGAACAATCTTTCACTTTTACATTTTTTCATTTTATATTGTTGCATTTCTTGGCCACCTTGCATAACACAACTTGCATGCTTGTAGTACCATATCATTTACATTTCATTTTTTCTTTATGGTTCCTTATTAAAGTTATCAAGTGGTATAACTTTAACATGGTTGAGCGGGAAGCCCAACTAGTGGCATGGCTTTTCCCCATAGCCACTTTTGCCTTTTGTGAGTGCATTTCAACTAGCATATGTATCTTACTTTTTGGGCCTTCTCGCCTCGTGTACAACTAGTTCTGTAGCCCTAGAGTGAGTACACACTCTCTTTTTCAAACAATCAACCTAGATCTTTTTTCACAACTAATTGGATTGATGAACGAAGCTTCATCCAATTCTTTTCAACACTTGTGTGTTCCTTTTTCCTTATGTTTGGTTAGCCATGGGATCTTCATCCTGGGGGCTTGATCATCCCTCTTGATTTTTTTATTCAATCTGGCTAACATAAGTGCATTTGAGCCCTCTCCTCAATGTTCATGGCTACTTTAGTGTGAGTTTGAAGTAGGTTCATCCTCTCACTAAAGTGGGGGCTAAATGTGTCATAGAAAAATGGTCCTTTGACATTTTCATGGCCTTTTAGGTCTTGTTTCATGGTGTTGGAACTATGTTGCTTTGATTTTATGTTGTATCATGGCTTGAACATGCTTATTTATGTACTAAAATTCAAACAACGATGTCTTGTGAAGGTGTTGTGAAATGTTGTAAGACATTTCTACATTCTTCTAGACTCTATTTAATACAATTTACCTAAAAATCACCTCTTTTCACATCAAGTCCTATATTGAAGTGTTGTAAAGTCTTGTAACAAGCCTTCACACTTTCCTAGGCATATCTTCACTATTTACACCTCTCCTATGCTGTATTTTGTCTTTTTATACCCTCATATGACATAATTGAATGTATTTTTGGATGTTATCCTGACAAATACCATTATGTGGATGCCAAATCTGCATAATGTCAGTCTTTGACAAGCATTTTTATTGAAGTCAAATAAAACATAACAAATCTAGTATCCCTATGAAATATTGTATCATGTTAGATATGATAAATAAGATATTAAAGCAACAAGAAAAGATAAATGAGCATATAAACAACATGAATCAAACTTTATTTCATAGTGGATTGGTGCTTCTATGGAAAGAAGCCCTTTCCCAATCCTTGCTAAAATCCATGATATGTTGATATGAAACTACTTTGAAGATGATATGAGGTAGTCAAAATCAGCTCTCAATTGAAGAGAGTGACTTTGCATGAGATTTGTGGATATGAAATGCTAAGATTGTGTAGATGAAATGCTAAGATTGTGGAGGATTTGTTGAAGAATGAAGCTTTCCATTTATAAAATGTCAAATGCTAAGAGTGCTCAAAATAGAGCAATGTGGGATAAATATTTGACCAATGAGATGAAGCCACTTGTCAACTTGTGATAGGATTGAGGAATGATCACATTTTCGTCAATGTGCCAAAGAGGGGGAGATTCAAATTTGAATTTGAGAGTTAAATGCTAAGTTTGACCTTTGCAAGAGACATGTAAGAGCCAAGTAAAAGCTCATAAATGCTTTGTTGGATGTACATGTCAACTTGTTTTTGAATTCAAATTTGAGGGAATATTCCTCAAAGATGCCATGTTGAGGGAAAATGTTGAATTTAATAAATCAATAAATTAATTTATTGGTGCAAGTGGGAAAAGCTAGAGGATGTGATGGGTGGTTAGATTAGGTTAATCAGGATTAGATTAGCTTAGATGATGATTAGATGCTTTGACCCATTTGACTTAGATATTTTGATCTATTTAAATAAAAAAGGGATGGAATATGCATTTGGATTTAATTAAATAAATTTTGGTTTATTTAATTAAAAGGGTGATGTGAGACTTAAATTAAACAAAGTTGATTTATTTAATTTAAATGGATAACCTTAGGAATGAATTAAATAGACCTAATTTACCTGGTGAATGGATTTGATGAGCTTGATTTATTTAATGAGCGGATGAATATGAACTAATTAAGTGCATAATGCCAATTTCATGTGTCTACATTTTTTCCCTCTTTGAATCAATGTACTTGTTGTGTTGGTTCAAAGAATAAACTTGTCGTGATCAAAAATTCAAAAAAAAATTGATTGTTTCAGATGCCTCAGCGGAAAGAAATACACTAGTACATTTCCCCCTTGAGAGATCGAGCGAAAATATTCGATTTGAGGGTCGATCTTGTGATAAAGAGGTTCAAAATGGATGGTTATGATGATGCAAATCAGATGGTTTTAAGATGCTTAGAATAACCAATCTATATTATCCTAAATAACTTAAATGATGATGTAATGCATGTGAGATGGATGAGATGGATGATGTGATATGCTATGATTATGCAATGGTTGTTTTATGCAAATGCTTAGACTAACGGATCTATATTATGATGATGATGCAAATGAAATGCATGTGAAATGATCGGTGTTTCCTATTATGTATGATATGAATGATATGTGGTATGCTGATGGTTTGTGGATGCAGGATGGATGCATGATGGATGGATTGGTGATGTTATGTTAGCACAAAGAGAAGAAAGAAGAAATGAGATGATGACAAGAGGATCCAACATGTCCATGATTTGACGAGACTTTATTAGAGATGATGATAATGATAGATGATGATTTGCTTATCAAGGATTGGGACTTTAAAAGGGCTACTTACCTTATGTTTGATAACACACATAGATACGATGCATCAAGGTATAAAGAAATAGGATGGTGTTGTACCTAGTGCGATGGACTTTGACTCAACAAACAGATAGGAGTATTCTTGTTCACACTTTACATATGGAAACCTTGCTAGGACGTACCTAATAAAGCAAGTATTCACCAAGTTATTTTACAAGAATGCCCAACAAGCATAGTAGACAAAAGATAATGATCGTTGCCCGATTCCTATCTCTCTAAATCCTTTGTTCAGATATCATCGAGAGGTCCTTGGAATGAGCGCAATAAGATATATCAAAAGAAAAGATCAAGTACACAAACAAGTCAATGTTCTTCATATCTCTAGCGAAAGGGATTTGTTTTGATAGGATAAGAATCCAAAGTGATATCCAAAATGATGTCCATTGTTGGAACGATATATCCTAGGACATGCATTTTATAGGATGATGATGGGTTGATAAGTTGATTGACATGTTTGAAAATGATCAAGAGTTTGATTTTGCATTTAAAGGTTTGTTGCTTCGATTTTGATTTTACAATTGAAGCTTTCTTTTGCTAATTGTTGTGATTGTTTCTATTTGTGTTGCCAAAGGATGAAGGTGACGATCAGTTTATTATGGATGATTGATTATTTCGAGTGAAAGCGAGATGAGATGGATGGATTTTTTCAAATATTTGGATGTTTTTGACATTTTTTGGAATGTTTTGAGGCTATTTTTGGTATTTTCAAGATTTTACAAATATTTTGATTTTTGATTTTTGAATGTTTTGGGGTTTTTTGAGATTTTATGGATGTTTTGGATTTTTGTTTTGAATGTTTTTGGATTTTGTGTTTTTGAATGTTTTTGGATTTTTTTTTTTTTTGAATGTTTTGGATTTTGATGTCTTGGGGGCTGATCAAAGATTAGCCTTGCCTACGTTTAAGCTCAGAGACGACGTAGTTCGGATATCATGTTTTTGATGTTTTCCTGACTTTTTGAGTGTTTTTGGATTTTTTCGCATAATTTTAATGATTTGGATATGGATATGTGATGACATTAGTGCTCTATTTGGGGATTTTGTTGAAAACTAAGCTAAGGTTGACTAATCAAATTGATGGATTGATGATGGTGATAACATTGTTGAGGATACACAACAATGCAAGGATTTGATTGATTAGGATTGATGACAATAACATTGTTGAGGATGCACAACAATGCAAGGATTGATTGATCAGGATTGATGACGATAACATTGTTGAGGATGCACAACAATGCAAGGATTGATTGATCAGGATTGATGACGATAACATTGTTGAGGATGCACAACAATGCAAGGATGGATTGATCAGGATTGATGATGATAACATTGTTGAGGATGCACAACAATGCAAGGATAGTGTTAAGCAACATGATGATTGGGAATTATATCCCAAGATGATGATGGGTTGATTGGATTTGATTGATTAAGATTTTGAAGCTTGATTTGGAAAAAAATTGTTTTGAATGATTTGATGTGACATTTGAAGTGTGTGTTAGATGCAATTGATAGTAATTATTTTGATTGATGCTCGATGAAAGATTAAGCTTGATAAGGAATGTCTTCTCGTCAAAATATGCCATGGGCTAGTGATTTGGATTCTTTCTCACAAATGTTTTGACCAATTTTATTTCACGTTTTCCAATGTTTGGATCACCACATAATTTGGAGGATATAGATCAAGATTTATTCTCGAAGCAGGATGTACATATTTGCCCCCAGTGTCTAGCAATGTATGGAATGCCATGGGTGGATTCTTGGATAAGTGTATGGATGGATGGATATGGATTATCTTGCGATAAGATAAGGTGTTTGAACAAAGGAATGCTTCATTGGATATTGCTTCATGCATGGCTTAGATAATGCTAGGTAGGATAGGATCAATGACAATGACCCATGCCAAGATGTTTACCATAAGCAAGAATAAAGTGTGCACCAAACCTCAAGATAACTTGGATGATGGATGCAGATGGATTGGATAAATGGTCCATGGATGAATGGATTTATTATGGATGAGATGCTAGATTTATTATGGATGGAATAAGACGCTTTCACCTGAACTGGCGCACGTAGATGCTCGATTCTACACATGACGCATTTTTTCTATGCTTTCATCATGGCACCTGTCCAAAGCACCACCGTAGTGGTTTTCACTAGAGGATGATTTTTATCTTTACTATTTTCAATCCTTTTTCTAATTTTTTTGGATTTTCATATTTTTTGATTTTTTTGATTTTTCTAAAAGGTTTTAAGCTCATGCTGAATCACAAGGTGTTGGTGATGTAGATGCCCCTATCATAATGTGCCATCGATATCCTACTTGAAGGAGCTACTTTGCTAAGATACATGCACTTGAATGCAACTTTTGGGATTCTTGATCTGCTTTATTGATATCAGGGTTAACTCTGTCTCTATGCATACATCGTAGTAGAGTTCCTTCATAATCCTTATGATGAAGGGTCATATACATGGTCAATTTTAGAATTGGATATCATGCATGGAGGCATGGATGAAGTGTGTTTAGGGATAAAATATGGATTGGTTGACAGCTTGGAATCTTTGACTCTCCAAACTTGGGAAGATGAGCAATGATGGGTGGATACAAAAGTGTGCATGGAATTAGGACCAACTGTTTGATACACTTTGTACGTTCCTTGAAAAGATTTCTTTTTCTTTTGTGGATATCTTTGATGGATAATTTTTCCATTTTTATTTTTCCCCGTAGTTTCTTTGACTAATGGATTTTGATAGGGATAATCTTTTTTTGTATTTTTTGGTATCCACTTGTATTTGATTTGTCCTTCATGCTTCTCAGCTTCTTTTTCTTTGATAAATTTCTTCATAATTTGATTCAATTATTTCTTTTGATGTTGGTCCCAATTCATGGATGGAGTGATGGGTGGATGAAGATTCATGATGTGGCTAGTTGTAGTATTGACACTAGTTTCATCATAAGGACTCTTCATGATCCCTATGTTGATGCTTGCATTAGATAAAGTTTCCCCCAGTATGGTGGTAGTAGTACCTTCATGCTTTGATTATGCCTATTATGAGAGATCTTTTTTAGAATGCACTCTCTGATAAATTACCACCGTAGATGATGTTATTTCGATTGGATGTTCTACTAACTCCGAAATATCTTGTTCTATCTGACCTGCTTCCTTGAGTGGATAATGTTGGATATCTTTATACATGATGTCTTCAGTCTAGATTTTGGATATATTTGATCCTGATGTTGAAAACTCTATTTGACTATAGGAATCAATAACTTTCTCTTTTTGTGTAATAATATCAGGAGTAAAAGAATCCTATTTTGAATGAAGATCATCTATGTGTCCATCTGTAGAAAGTATCTCATGGGTAGATGGGGTATGTACTATGTGGATATGATCATCATTTGTGACATCTTGTATAGATAGGAGATTGTCCATTAGATAATTGTAGTATCTTGGAGATACAAATTCTTGATCTTGATTAATTTCAAAATTACTTTTGACATGCTTTGGATCAAGTTCTTGACATGGGTCAATTTCAAAGGATAGATTGCTTATAAAGGGTTCTTGAATGTCATCATTTGACATGGTAAGTGGTTCAATATCTTCAAGTTTCAATTTTAGGGTTCCTTCAGTATCTGTAACCATGAGGTCAAAGGGGATCAACATGTCTTGGAAAGGACCATTGCTAGACCTTAGTGGAAGATTTTGATCTTGCTTTGGAATAAATTCTTGAGATATGTCCTCTAACTCAATAGGTTATGTAAAGACATTTTCAACATGATCACTGGTTGATGGATCATGCATTATGTCGATAGGATTGAATAATCCTAACACTTCTTGAAATAAATCGCTAAAAAGTGGCTCTTGATGTATGGTGAGTTGATCATCGGATGGTGTAGAAACATCTTCAATGTGCTCCTTAATGGAGAGATCTTGAACATTGTTTTCAACAATTATGGTGGAGAGATTTTCAATGTCTTCAACCATAAGTGATGTTGACATTTCTTGGATTGGATCATTGTTGGTTGGTGGATTTTGATCATGATTGAAAAGCAACTCTTGAAATATGTTGATTTGATCATTGGATGAAGTAGGGACAACTTCAAGGTGCTCAGTGATGGATTGATCTCGATCTTTTTTCTCAACAGTTGTGGTGGAGAGATTGTCAATGCTATCGCCAATAGTTATCATTTTTAGTGTTTGTGCTTGAGTTTGTTGGGTAGCTTGAGCAACTTGTGTGGCTTGGGAGGCTTGTTGCACTTGTTGAGCTTGTGCTGCTTGTTGTGTGGCTAGATATTGTTGGATGGCCTTTTGGTAGGCTTGGTGAGCTTTTAGCGCAATGTTATATTGTCTTGCTGCATTTGGTTTTGGTGGTAGTGGTGGTGGATTCAAAATTGTGTTGGATGTAGTGACAAGTGGTTGAGATACACTTGGAGTGATCATGAGGGTTTGAGATATGATGGGATTGATCGAGGTGATAGGAATGGTTGGAATGACTGAGGTGATAGGTCTTTGGGAGACAATAATTTGATTTGTTGGGATTAATGTTGTCATTTGATTAGATACCATCTGTTGGTGCGATGTTGATGATATTTTCAAAGGATTTGATTTGATGGCTTGATTGGTGTTAGGCGGATTGATTTGGATGGAGTGATTAGTGCTAGGTAAAGGGGGAAGCCCTAAACCAAGGAAGGATGTTGATATGGGTAATGGTGGTGGAGATGTGTCTTGGCACAATGACTCAACTATTTTGGTAAGTGTAGCAATTTGATCTCGCCAAATTTAATCTTGATTTTGATCTTGACTCCCTTGATATAGTTGATTTGGTTTTTGTTCAAGTAGATTTGGGATGCATACTTGTAGTTTTTGAATGGGATCATGGACAAATTGATTTTGGACAATGTTTTTATTTGGGATGATGTTCAAATTTGGCATGATAGGTTGAAATTGAGCATTGTTGATGTTGGGAATCACATTGCCCTGATTTGGGTAACTTTGATTTTGCATGGTGTCACCTTGTCTTGGAGTCATTAACATCTTGTTTGGACTCTGAACAACATTTGTGTGATTCGCAAACATATCTATCCCAAAGTTTTCCAAGTTTGGATTCAAAATGTTCATGTTTGGTAAAGTTGTACTCGGTACATTCACATTTTTCATGTATGGATTTGGTGGGATAATGTTGATTTGTGGAAGACTCATGCATTGAGTGTTCGGTTCATAGATTTGTAGTTTTAGATTTAGATCTACCATCGGGAAAGGTGTTCCAATATTTTGACTAGGCATACTCACATTTTTTGTACTATTGAGGTTTGCGGGAGATAATGATCCTATGCACATATTGTATAAATGTGAGTGTTGATAATCAATTGACATTGTAAGACTTTGATAGTTTGGTTGACTTGGATTACTCATGATGTATGGATCAATTTTATATTCCATGTTCATCTTGTGTTTTGACCTTGTTGCAAAAGTGACCTCTAAGGTGTTTAGGACCAATGATGAGATGAAGGATAAAAAAGGGGTGAATGATATGAGTGTTGAACATTTAGGAACTTTGGATCAATGCTAGACTTAGGGTTTGATTTTGATTGGTTTGATTGGATCTGGACTTGTAGACCCTAAGATGTTTGGATGTGATCTTAGGATGAATTTTTTCAAAGGATTGATAGTTCAATTAAATGTATGAGAAAGGATGCATTCCCCTACACCTAACTAAACAAGGTGATTTTTATTTTGATAATTTACCCTAGTCTAGAATGATGTTTTCAAAGCTCTAAAGTTGTTTGGTCGGATGAAGATGATAAATTTTTGGGATGGATGAAGCATTTGATTTGGTCCTAAATGAACCTAGGAAGGACTTGTTTACGAGACCAAGATAGTGAAGAACATGCCTTTCTCTAAGAGTAATTCAAAATCAAAAGACTAATGTTTGCATGAAAACCATATGACCAAAAGATGCCAAGCACATGTGTGGGGTCCAATTGATTCAATATTTTCTTAATGGATTATTTTTATCACAAACACTTCTTGATTAGGTTTTCAACTGAATGTCCAATGTCCTAATTTTCTTTCATCCCACAAACTGCATTATGTGAAAATCAAGGAAATCAAGGCAAAGGTTTCCTAATGTTGACCTTAGTAGGAGCAAATTGAGATGAAATCTAAATGTTTAGAAGCCTCTAAGGATATAAATCCCAAGGGCAATCAATAACATGTGAATTTTTTCAAGGATATTTGCTTCTCCTAAAAGGTTTGATATCTGATACTCATGTTGAATGTTGGTTTTCCAATGTTTTCAATCAAAGCACTGTGTTTTCAAACTGACTCACAAGCAATATAACATCCTAGCTCAATTGGTACATTTTTCTTGGTGGGCTTGCCTCATTCCCTTCGTAGTAGAAGAGATGATTTTACATGCAACCAAGGAAAAAATATAAAGGTCTGCTAAGAATGAAGTCTTAACCTCTATATTTTAACCAAGATCAGACATGGCAAGTAACTTCTTGAAATCTAAGTTCCAATGCACCACTTTGATAAACTCGTTGGATGGACTGGTTGGTTACTACAAACAAGGTTCTTATTTTGGACTTTCTATTCGTGGAGATTGACCCATACAGTGAGAGTCCCTTTTCAGATCCATCTCGTCGTAGTAAACCGCGTGACACTGGCGTTTACTCCAGTACCCACATTTATATCCTGGCTAGAAATACTCTCGGGTTTAGAGTGTTACCGGTTGAGTCGTTCCCTTGGGTGAGTACTTTTTCCCCAAGGCAGGCCCTTTAAGATAGATGAAAGTGAGCAAACATATTCATAGTTCGATCAACCTTCATTTAGAAACAAAGGGAGAACCCATGCAATAGGTTTACTCACACTCGCAAAGTGTTTTGTTCAATTTTTAAACCCAAACTGAAGTGTGGAGGTGATTACATTATCTCAACCTAAGATCACAAAAAAGTCCTTTTGATTCTCAAGATCATTGTGAAGCACGAGAGAAGCGCATACGTCCTTTTCAATAATATTAGTTTAAGTAAGCCATCACGAAAACAAAGTTGCACATGTTCGTTTTGATTCCATAAAACAATGATTTTGATTCATTTTAAAGCACCAAAATGAGATATGAGAGTTCCTTTGTTCAATTTTTTAACCTCAAACAAAATCCAGTCAATGTTGCCTAAAGTTTATTTTAATCCTTTCGCAAAGAAATTTGAAAGCCTAGGTAATGTTCATTTTAAAGCCCAACACCAAAGATCAGTTAGCCTAAAACAAAAAATTAAAGCATAAGATAGAATCTCCAAGGATTAAAAAATGCTTTTAAGTTTCAAGTTTGATGCTCAATTGATCTCCAAGTTCCTTCAAAATCTCTTGCAAGCTCGAAATGCTCCTTGCTTTTCCTTCCTTTGTAGCTTCCTCATTTTCCTTTTTCTTTTCTTTGTTTTCCTTGTTTTCCTACAAGTTTCACAAATAAGAGTTATGTATGTATGGTAAATGATATTAGTATACATAAGAAATGTCAATCATTGGAGGAAACTCTTTTAAAGAGGAAAATAAAATTGACAAGGCACATGAGCTCTTTATGATGAAACTAACTCAATAATAAATGCCAATAAATTGTTAATTTAGCCCCACTTTTATAAAGGAACAATCGATTTCAGAACCTTGTATAAAACCCAAATCACACCATCAACATATATTGTAATCATTTGAATTTATAGAAGTCAAACAACTTTAAATACTCACTTCAACCTACAAAACCAATCACATTTTATCTTTCCCTTTAAGACATTTTATTCAATAGTTTATATGCCCCAATTATTTATAATCACCATCTTGTGTATTTCCTCTTGTTTTGGCTTCAAGTAAACTTAATTGATAATCCAATGCATTCATAAAGAAGGTTAGAAAACACTTGTTACTTTCCCAAAAGTAAAGAGGCTAAACTAATCAAGTACGGAAATCACAACCCTTTCGCAATCATAACACCGCTAAAAGATTGGTAAAGAACATAAATTATTGACAAGAATTGTCAATACTAAAAAGAATGACTTTTGATGTTGTGTAATTTGCTTTTATTGACCTGCAATGAGCATTTTGTCTATCAATCAATTAAATGAGTAATGCTTTGAGAAAAACAACTTGTGTTCTTTGTACTAATGAAAACTTATTACTAAGAAAGCATAATTTAATCTTGACTCATAAACACAACAGCAATAAAAGAAACAATCTCATTTTGGCCTTCATCACCATTTAACATTCAAGACAGCCAGTATAAATGTCATTTATTATAGAAAGTGAAAATTTTGAAAAAAAGAGCCATGCCATAAGTTGTCTTGGAAGATTTTCAAAATCAATGCAAATTTCTAGGTGTAAAGTTGGTGACTACATATTCTTGACCAATATCCTCCCGTGGCTAAGAAGATTAAATTTAATAGAGTTAACTAAACTATAGTTTATAGCCACAAACAAAATAAGTCCAGAAAATAGGTCAGGCGCAGGTGGAAATAGGTTAGGCTACGTGAATTCTTCATGCAAACCTATGCCAAGAATAAATGTTGATAGAGAGTTTGAAAGAACCAACAAACAAGGATAAAGTGCCCACCAATAAATGTTGATGACCCAATGAATACACTGGTAGATTCTTCGTATAAGGACTCCTTCCATGACTGGACCAAGGAAACATATGAGTAGGGGCTCCGCATTGGTGAAGATGGGATAGTCAATGTAACCAATGAATTCTGCAACCTTTTCCTGGTCATGTGAAGATAATGAAGGTCTCGATAGGCCGACAAAGACCCTATACAACCCGTCAATGCAATGTGAGCACAATAAATGCTACCAATAGTCAGATTGGTGGTTGGGAGTACTGTCGGTGGTGATAGTGGTGATAAAGAATGGCTGGAGAGTAGATACAAGAGAGTGGGAAGATGAAGAAAGAAGAATTATTGCTTCACAAGCACCCTTCAAAATCTATTCACCTGTTTTGACAAATCCAACAATCTTGTTGGTGATCAGTATAGATGCTCAAAAGAGTAGACTGTTTAGTCCTTGCAAACCAACACATGAACTAATTTTAGCTCTCAGAACACAATTTCTTGCTACATGCTTTTGGACAATGCCTCAAACAAAATGTGTGGCAGTAGGACAACCTCTAAAACTGTTGGTTAGTAACATTTGCTGCTCTTTGAATCGGCCTCTGTAGGATCATAAACACCTAGTACTATACCTTCCTTGAGCTAGGCACTGAGCAGCGCAATAGGGTGATTTTAGCAACTAGGGCTGACAATGATAATGACTGTGCTTTGGAGGACGACGTCAGGGATATGGAAAGATCTTATCACCAACGAATAAAGAAACATTCAAGAAAAAAAATAGAAAATAATTTCAAGTGTATGGAAGGTAGTAAATAAATGTCTCTAAAGTCTTTCAAACCACTGTATTTGGTAGGTGTAAAGTTGAATTCTTCAGGATTTTTTCAGAATGCAATAATGGCAAAATCTATGCAAGAGGATCTAGTGGAAGGTGTAAAGAAAATTTCAAGCAACTACTAATAGCAGGCACGCAGAGAAAACAATGAATAAATGTGTTTGCAAACTTTCAAGCAAATGCTTGTCAGCTATAAAAACTGCACCCCAATGCTAATAAAGAAAAGCTTTCAAACTATTACAACTAGCAGGTGTAAATGCTTCAATAAAGATGAATGATCTTGTTATTTGTTCAGTGTTCACTGATTCGCTTTGGTAAATGCTTCATTTTGATTTGAGTGTGAGAGTAACCTACACATTTGATTGAGTGGACTGGCCGGTTGGTGCAACATCTTATCACAAATTTTTAAACAATAAGGCTGGAGCGTCTCAGCTGGTTAGACAGAGGATCTGAAACATGACACCTTTTGTACAAATAAATTCTACTGCCACTTCCAATGTGAGCGTCCTCTATGCATATTAGGAATGCATAGTATTAGGAATGATATTGGTCACATATTAGGAACATAAGCAGTACTGATAGCAGCTCCAAACTCATCTATGCTGTGCTTAGGGGTTCTCCAATTTGGTGAGCAGTAGTGTGAGCATATTGTCTACAATTTGGATGCTATCAAATTTTAACTAATGGATGATATTGTTGTATCTTTGGCCTATTCTTGAACAAATAAACAAATGATGTCCAATCAAATAGAGAACATTAAATCCACTCTGCATTAAAAAAAAATCATTATGTATTCCTAAAATGACAGACAACAATGTATAGCCTACAAAAATTTTCAGGAATCAATTACATTTCTAAGCACCACATTGGTAACAATTTTTCTTATGAAACACAAATAGGTAAGTTAGCGCACACTAAACAAAAAGAGAAAGGAATACACTTAGCTATAGTTCCTTCTGAAAAGAAAGAAGAGTAGCCATCATTTTCTTGTGGTCATGGGTTCGGGCCCTCCTTCTAGCGCCATTATGTGGATGCCAAATCTGCATAATGTCAGTCTTTGACAAGAATTTTTATTGAAGTCAAATAAAACATAACAAATATAGTATCCCTATGAAATATTGTATCATGTTAGATATGCTAAATAAGATATTAAAACAGCAAGAAAAGCTAAATGAGCATATAAACAACATGAATCAAACTTTATTTCATAGTGGATTGGTGCTTCTATGGAAAGAAGCCCTTTCCCAATTCTTGCTAAACTCCATGATATGTTGATATGAAACTGCTTTGAAGATGATATGAGGTGGTCAAAATCAATTCTCAATTGAAGAGAGTGACTTTGCATGAGATTTTTGGATATGAAATGCTAAGATTGTGGAGGATTTGTTGAAGAATGAAACTTTCCATTTATAAAATGTCAAATGCTAAGAGTGCTCAAAATAGAGCAATGTGGGATAAAGATTTGACCAATGAGATGAAGCCACTTGTCAACTTGTGATAGGCTTGAGGAATGAGCACATTTTGGTCAATGTGCCAAAGAGGAGGAGATTCAAATTTGAATTTGAGAGTTAAATGTTAATTTTGAACTTTGCAAGAGACATGTAAGAGCCAGGTAAGAGCTCATAAATGCTTTGTTGGATGCACATGTCAACTTGTTTTTGAATTCAAATTTGAGGGAATATTCCTCAAAGATGCCATGTTGAGGGGAAATGTTGAATTTAATAAATCAATAAATTGATTTATTGGTGCATGTGGGAAAAGCTAGAGGATGTGATGGGTGGTTAGATTAGGTTAATCAAAATTAGATTAGCTTAGATGATGATTAGATGCTTTGACCCATTTGACTTAGATATTTTGA